>JAVTVY010026235.1:0-10287 GCA_036873755.1 Hanleya hanleyi | reverse complement strand
CATTTCGGCATCAATTTTGTGGCCCTGCATGTGGAGGGACAACAGGTGCCAGCCACGGCCTTAACCCCGAACTTTGGGCGGAGGGATTTCATTCGAGCCTATCAGAGCCTGTTTACAGCCACCGGTCAAATCAACCAGGACGAAGGGAATATGATCAGTCGGGAGGACTACGCGAACGGATACACGTTGCTCTGTTTCGATCTGACCCCCACCTTAGAGAACGACCATCAGCTGGCTCTGGCCAAGCAAGGCAACTTACGGTTGGAAATCCACTTTGCACGAGCCCTGGCGACCACCGTCAATGTGATCTGCTACGCCGAGCTTGACAACATCATTCAAGTGGACAAGGCGCGCAACGTCCTGTGTGACTTCTCCACCTAACATGGATACAGACCAGATAACCACCGTGCTGGAGAATGACCCAGAGACACGTAGGGTCTTTCAAGGGGTGTTCGCCCGAGGTGTGTTTCCATTAGACCGTATGTATCCGGCTGCTTACGTTCTCAACACGGACCCGATGGATCGACCCGGTGAACACTGGGTGGCCGTGTACTTGACAGAAGAGCAGGGCGAATACTTTGACCCGTACGGCCTGCCACCCCTCCATCCCGATTTAACGGACTTCATGGATCAAGGCACAGAGACGTGGTGTTGGAACAGTCAAACGTTGCAAAGCCTGACCAGTGGCGTGTGCGGACAATATTGCTTGTTTTACCTGTACCATCGATGCCGGGAAGACCCTTATCTACTATCGTACAGATGTTTGACGAGTACCCCCAGGCCGAGGACCGCGATGTACTCGTCTATGACTGGGCCGCCCATCATTTCAATGTACAAGCCCCGTTCTGGGCTTGAATTATTTCAATGTACATACGCCCGCTCTGGGCTTCAGTTAATGACAAGCCCCTTGTTCTGGGCTTCAGTTAATGACAAGCCCCTTGTTCTGGGCTTCAGTTAATGACAAGCCCCTTGTTCTGGGCTTCAGTTAATGACAAGCCCCTTGTTCTGGGCTTCAGTTAATGACAAGCCCCTTGTTCTGGGCTTGAGTTTTCACGTGGTTGTTCTCACGTTGTTGTTGTTCAATGAATAAAAAATGAGATCTCACCAAAAAACCCTGTCTTGTGTGTTTTATTCCTGATGCATTAATGCCCAATGCGGAGATTCAGTCAAACTGAAATCAGTGGTGTAGGATGGGACCAAAATGTAACCCATCAAGTTTAGAATGCAAGAGCACTATAGTAAAAATAGAGAGCCAATGAAATCAGCCCACAGACCAAGCACGTGTTTTTGGTCTAGGTTTGGAGCGGGCATTTCATTGAGGTACGTGTATACGGTGAGTGAAGAGACTCGTCCAACACGTATCGATTATGACTATCAGTGCTAGGTAACCCATCAAGGTTAGAATGCAAGAGCACTATAGTAAAAATAGAGAGCCAATGAAATCAGCCTACAGACCAAGTACGTGTGTTTGGTCTAGGTTTGGAGCGGGCATTTCATTGAGGTACGTGTATACGGTGAGTGAAGAGACTCGTCCAACACGTATAGATTATGACTATAAGTTCTATTAGCCAATCAGTGGCCTAGAATGAAGCCAAAGGTAACCCATCCATGTCCAGAAAAACATTACCCGGGTGTACAAGAACCCAGATGTAGGCGCGGACGTCAGCGAAAGCACACCGTGAATACCCCAATTCGATGGGCTGATTGTTCGATCGCTGATTGGTTCTTTTTCTCGACCGCTGATTGGCTCTTTTTCTCGACCGCTGATTGGTCCACATGGAACTGCCCATCTTTCCCAGGTTCATGTAGAATCCCCCCCTTTTTTTTTTTGTGCTCAAGCTCTGACTATAGCGATACCGCAACATTGTCTCATTGGACATTGGACCGTCTGACCTGGAGGTCACCCTTTGACCTTTTCACCCGCGTCCGCGCGCGCGCGCGCGCACACTACCGGGAATGACGCGCACTTCCGGAGAACGCGCGCGCGCGCTGCGGCCGGGGCGGGGCGGGGCGGGGCGGGAAAACACCCCGGCGGTTGAACATTGCAACTCTTGTATGTTTGGAGGTAGTGTTTAGTGAAAACCCGGCAGTGACGTTACAACCCACGTCACCTGCGTATATACTCCTGTAAAATAGAGCCGATTTTATTTCTTTGGAAGGGACAAGGTGAATTGGGCTTTTTATACTACTAAACTGTGATGTAGATTACATCTTACATAGGCCTTAAGGCCGTGATATGCCTATGAAGTATTCTGGGGCATGGTCAATACTTTCCAATTTTCCCTTCGTCTACTACTCGCCGATTTTTTTGATTTTTTTATTATTTATTTATTTATTTATTTATTTATTTATTTCCTCGAGAGCTTTTAAAATAAGACCTCACTCTACCCCATCGGGCCACTAGTGCTCCAACATGTCCACCCCGTATGGATTGATACATACCAATATCCCAGTATATGAGTGTATATGGGTCTATATGGATCTATATACAAGCCTACGCGGTACTTTCAAATTTTTTTCCATCGTATTCTACATGATCAACCTCATAGCTCATAGTAAAAGCCATAAAAAACCCCGATCACTCCTATACCCATTCAGGCTAAATATAGCGGACATGATCTTCGAATTGGTCTAGTCCGAGTTGTCTCCCTTGCACCAAAGCGAATAGATGGCGCTGTGGTTTGAACGACTTTATTATCCGGGGTAATTTTGGTGTTCAGTAGCCATTTTGTGTTTTCTGAGCGGGAGAACATTCTCTGTTGCAGTGTATAACGGAACTTTGTTCCATTTCGGTATCCGCTGAGATGAATAATGTGATCTGCATCATGCATCGCCTGTATGTCACACGTAGACTGAAATCGAGGGAGTGTGCTGTGTTCCAGCGGACGCATCAATTTGTGTGATATCCGACAGGAAACGTGAAAATTGATATTCTTTCACAGATTTCGAAGTGTATAGGCCTACAGTTCTGGTGAGAATGAACGCAGCCTTTATGATCAGCGATTGAACGATAATGTAGGCCACCGAACAGGTTTTGTGGAATCAACATTGTGTAACGACTGGAGGGATTTTATCGGACATGTGCAGTACGGAACGCTTATCGTGGCAGTCCGTATAATTTGTCAATTTCGAACAGGTTTTGTGGAATCAACATTGTGTAACGACTGGAGGATTTTATCGGACATGTGCAGTACGGAACGCTTATCGTGGCAGTCCGTATAATTTGTCAATTTTTGTGTTTGGCACGACAACAGTGAAAGCTGATGGAAGTGAAATTCTACTCCACGGGGAACGGTAACGAATGAATGGAATATCTTACCAAACTCTCAGGTAGGATGTGGGTTTCAGGAGTTCACCGGGTGTGACAATTTCTTTATAATGATTTGTGATAAAAGCGGGTAAAACCTAATGTCAAAATCTCCTTGAAGGTCACGGAGATGTCGATTTATTGCTGATCAGCTGATTTCCAGGACAGACAGACATTATTTCGGCTCTTTTCTCTTCGAAATTCTTGTAATTTGCTCAATACAAATAAATATTTAAATTGACTCTGAGTTTTCTGTTGGCATTATTTCAGACTGGAGGATGTTCACAATGAGTTGGTGCAGGGTAGTTCTGGGGTTCAGGTGCGACTAAGGGGGTGATTCTATCATCTAATCGGGATTCATCGTGTACCAAATTCATGATACTGTCGAGGCGTTGTACTTGATTATCATGATTTGTGAACAAATCTGATGTGTTGTCAATATCCATGAGTTGAGCCAAGGATAAATCCATGACTGAGCACTCAGAGATTAATTGTGAATAATTAAAAAAAATGTGGTATTTATAGTGTAAGACACGCGCGCGCATGCGCAGCGAAAACACACTGGTTGTATCGTGTGCTACGCTGCTGAAGAAAAAATATATGTGTGTTTGTTTAACAATTATAAACAGCTTTTCATTTTACAATCAATGTCAGGACACCTGTAAATTTTATTACAAGTTAAACTCAGGTCATTCATTAGTGTTATATTTAAAATTTAACAACCTAACACTAGAATAGAGGATTATTTTTATTAATTTTAGGCATTTTAAAAATCATAAAGTTAGTGTACGGTAGTGTAAAACCCAGGTACATTGGAAAATAATTTAATTTTCCTGGCTAAAAAAAAATACGTGTACACTATGGATTAGTGTTATCATAATTCCGAGAAAATTGTAACGGATTTATGAAAAAAAATAAGAAATTTTTATGCTTGAACAATGATAACAAAGCACACTTGGCGGCCATGCATATCTTGTACTCACTGACACTTGGTGGCCATCTTGTCCCACCTCCCACAGCTTGCACTCTGACACTCGCGGCCATCTTGTCCCACCTCCCACATCATGACACTCGCGGACATCTTGTCCCACCTCCCACAGACCACTAAAAGTATAAATACGTGTATATTGTAACAGTTATTCACCCATACAATCATGAATTCAACAAGACGTGAGCTGTTTACACAGCATCCCGTTAGGGACCCGAGAAATGCCGCTACACAATACCCAGAGCTGGTTAGCGTTCTGGAAAATGATGGAATGAGGGTAACCACCAGTTTTCAAAGGGAATTGGAAAACGAAAGAACCATCTTAACACGCAGTACAGAAGAACTGCGGCGAACTGTGGAAGAAAATGCCCAATTGGAAAGACTAAGGGATGAATATGACGCAGAAATAGGCACGATGGAAACCCTACAAGAACCTGATAATGACTCAACTGATGAGGAACTACAAGATGAACTGCCATGGTTAAATAGTAGACGTGGGCCCACGACAACGCCTGGTGAAATTCCAATGATTTCAACTACCGCCGAAACTCCACCACAACAATGCTGTGGGTGTGAAGCCCAGGTAACCCGCCTGAACAACTTGATTAATGGACTGAAAGAAGACGCGATTAAAATGGGCGAGGAGCTTGACAGACAACACGAACAACTGGATAAAGAGCACAAAATATCACGCTGTAGCATATGTACAGATGACCAAAGCCAGTTTGCTGTTTTACCATGCGGTCATTTATGTCTATGTGCCGATTGTTGGGTGACACTAACGTGTGTAGGAGACATGTGCCATTGCACTGAGGCCGGCGAGAACCATCTCAAAATAAAATGTCCAATTTGTCGGAAACATGTAGCAGGAATAAAGAAAATCTACCGTGCCTAAGTGTGGTGGTGGAGTAACACTAACGGCCCTTTTCAGGGCCAACCATCTTCCCCGCAAGAGGAACTTCTAACTTTGCACAAAAATTAACATCAGACCCCATCATTGTTATGCCCCAAGAAAAAAATTTCAATTTTTTCAATTTTTTAACAATTAAATATTGAAAAACGGAAAAAGGGGGGGAGGGGGGGGAGGGAAAGGGAAATGGAAGCCAAAATTTTTTTTTTTTTTAAAACTTAATAAAAAAGAGAAAAAAGATTCATGAAGCCAAAAAAAATCTTTTTCATTTTCTATGTTTTTTTAACAATTAAAAATTGAAATTAGTGAAATTAGCGAAAAAAAAAGGGTGTAATTATCACCCTATAGCAAAAAAAATTATTTTTAAAATGGGCCAATGGGGTCGAGTGAGGTATCAAATTGAAGGTGAGGAGAAGGGCTATCTGATGCACTGGGTATGGGATTGAAATATCGGCATTCTGCGCATGCGCGGCAGTGAAGGGTGTAAATTATCACCCTATAGCAAAAAAAATTGTTTTAAAAATGAGCCAATGGGGTCGAGTGAGGTATCAAATTGAAGGTAAGGAGAAGGGCTATCTGATGCACTGGGTATGAGATTGAAATATCGGCATTCTGCGCATGCGCGGCAGTGAAGGGTGTAAATTATCACCCTATAGCAAAAAAATTGTTTTAAAAATGAGCCAATGGGGTCGAGTGAGGTATCAAATTGAAGGTAAGGAGAAGGGCTATCTGATGCACTGGGTAGAAGATTGAATTAGGGTGATTCTGCGCATGCGCGACGGCCTAAAGGTATGAAAATACACGTATTGGAACTATAATGGTCACGGTGGAAACAATGGCGTATGGTAGCCCAGTGACGTTGATAAATGGCCCTGACACGCTCATCTTCAGGCAAGACTTCAACCGGAAGTGCGGCTGGATCCAAGGGAAAATCTTCTCCACGTCTCATGCTTTTCGTCTCATACAAGCGGCTAGGCAGGCAGGAGGACTGGTTGGCGGGCTGGCTGGCTGATCAAGTCAGGTCAGGTAAGTCAGATTGAATACACCCCTTTCCCTAAAAATCAACTCCTTTTATACATTTTACTACTCGCGGCCATCTTGTACCCCCCTCCCACATCTTGGCGGCCATCTTGTACCCACCTCCCACATCTTGGCGGCCATCTTGTACCCACCTCCCACATCTTGGCGGCCATCTTGTACCCACCTCCCACATCTTGGCGGCCATCTTGTACCCACCTCCCACATCTTGGCGGTCATCTTGTACCCACCTCCCACATCTTGGCGGCCATCTTGTACCCACCTCCCACATCTTGGCGGCCATCTTGTACCCACCTCCCACATCTTGGCGGCCATCTTGTACCCACCTCCCACATCTTGGCGGCCATCTTGTACCCACCTCCCACATCTTGGCGGCCATCTTGTACCCACCTCCCACATCTTGGCGGCCATCTTGTACCCACCTCCCACATCTTGGCGGCCATCTTGTACCCACCTGCCTCCACATCTTGGCGGCCATCTTGTGCACCCACCTCCCACATCTTGGCGGCCATCTTGTACCCACCTCCCCATCTTGGCGGCCATCTTGTACCCACCTCCCACATCTTGGCGGCCATCTTGTACCCACCTCCCACATCTTGGCGGCCATCTTGTACCCACCTCCCACATCTTGGCGGCCATCTTGTACCCACCTCCCACATCTTGGCGGCCATCTTGTACCCACCTCCCACATCTTGGCGGCCATCTTGTACCCACCTCCCACATCTTGGCGGCCATCTTGTACCCACCTCCCACATCTTGGCGGCCATCTTGTACCCACCTCCCACATCTTGGCGGCCATCTTGTACCCACCTCCCACATGGCGGCCATCTTGTACCCACCTCCCACACATCACGCATGCGCACACCGCCCCATTTTACACACTTATGACGTCACACCAGGTTCTGCGCATGCGCAGTGAGGCGCTATTCTATCAATTCACGCTTTGTATACTACTATGTGCGTTGACGAGCGTTACCGAGCGTTGATGGGCGTCAACGCCATGTAGCTAATCGATCGCTCTTGGCTATGAGATCCACTTCCTAAAATGTAGATCCCAAGCGAAAGGAGGGAATTTGAGGTATAAATTCCTGTCCCCATCAGCGTCTCCATAAAGGTTTGAAGTGCCTGAAGCAGGGTCAGCAGATTCTGGGCACGGGTAGTTATGTTGGTATCACTTTTGGGCAGTATCTTATGCAACAGAAGAAATACACGGTTCACCCATTGGATTTCATCCCTGCGCATGATAAGATGGCAGTGCAAGCTTACTCGCTGGAGTACGGCTGCATATACTGTCTTACTCGGCGATCTTCGGGGCGAGGTATGGGCTTTGAAGTCGAAAAACAGGCAGCGCTACGGACAATTCGTTAGTCTCTCTGATGCCCCCTTCGGCTAGAGGTCTATACTTCTAAGCATTATCTCTTAAGGAACGACTATTGGCATGTAGTGCTTGGAGGAAATAGAGAAATGACGTCAATGAGAGAGAAAGGACCGAGTCGCTCGGATGCGCAATCAGGTGGGTGACAAATCCACCCCTATTCAACCGGTCCGTAGAGGAGGGCAAACATCTGTTGCAGCTCTTGACGCAGATACGGATGAATTGGAAATCAGCCTGTATGGACTGTCGCCCTCGGGCTCTTGAAGGCCGACCGCGCATGTGCAGGCAATAGTGGAACGCTCTGCCGAGAACGAGAGGGGTGAGATATTGGGATTTTATGAGTCACTATAGTATGGTAGAGTTACCTTCCCTGTTGGGTACCGGTTAGAACACCGTGAATATCATAAGCTCTAGTCTTAACTCTATGGAGATAACCACTCCATATTAGTAGGTAGACTCTCAGTGGTCAACGCATGAGTATGCTTCTCAACGGGCTTCTTGAATTGTGGACGTTTTGCATCAGTATGCAACATTTTCATGTCGTAACATCTGGTGAAACTTTGCTGCACTCAGAACAAGTATTTACCATGCTAATGGTAAGACGGCGACTGTGCATTTATAGTCTGGCATCAACGGATGTTGGCGAGTGTTAAGCTGTGCGTTGACGGGCGTTGGTGAGCGTTAATGGGCGTCAACGCCATGTAGCTCAATTGCTCTGGGCCATGTGATGCACTTCGCGAAATTTCGAAATGGGGGTGAGTGGAAGGAAGCTTTGATTGGGGGCGTAGGCTTTCAAGTTCACGAACAGTTAGTGGTACGGAGAACTCCCAATTCAACTCTCAAAAATGGATTTGCCCTCTGTCGATGTATTAGTGAACAACATACCTTTCAAGACAATTTATGGAGAAGCCTTACGTGGAAGAAAGATATTCGGGGTCAATTAAATTACAGAAAGAGCATTTGGTAAGCAAGTCGGCAAGGTTCCATTAAATCCTTAGCCGCACCCATCAGATCATTCAATACTACCTCGTTGGTCTGCACGGGGTTAAATTAATACGCTTGATCGATATCACGAGGAAGCCTCGGACGAAGCGCATATTCTTTAAATGCATGGTTTCGTAGGCGGACAGCCACTGGTTGTAGCAACAAAGAATACCCGTGCAGCTGATTGGCTCTTCCGTTAAGAATTTGATCACCCGAGACGTCCCGCTGACCTCCGACGTATAGGGATGCTTCACTCCGCTTGATGAACCAAAGAGAGACTGAGTTAGGTCGTTTGGCTATGCAGTGAGCGCGACGATCAACCATAATTATCTCTCTCTCTCTCTCCTGACTATGCATGAGATACATATATCTGACGTATTATCGCGACAAGAGAGTGTCTTCTGACAGAGTCCAGACGTTCTCGACATGGTACGCGCTCAGTGGGTGGACACAGACTGACGCTATTATTACTCACTCGCTCACGAACTCACTCACTCAGTCACTCACTCGCTCATTCACATCTCACTCACTCACTCACTCACTCACCCACTCGCCCACTCTTCTAGGGCAAGTTTTTCGTTTAGAGAAATTCCAATGTATCTCACCTATCTCGTTCTCAGTAGGGCGTTCCACTTCCGGTGGTGGATGCGTAGTCCTTCCATTAGAGCTCCGCCGAAGAAGCCTAGCACCATTGCGAGTCGCGAAATAAAGGCTATTGGATCTTTCGCTCGACTCAGTGGTGGGTAAAATGACGTCTTAATAACAATATCTTTTCGGTTTTGGCTACTGATTTATTCTAATGAATGGTGCACGATAATAGGAGGGGGGGGGGATTTTATTAGGAATATCTTTTTTGTACAAAGTTGAGAATCAAAGCTTTACCCGTTTTACAGAAGGATAGGCTATAGCAGACCCTAAACAATCAAATACTCTACTCCATACTTCACTTCTCTCCGCCCCTCGCACCCCTCTCCCCGAAACTCTTGCTCCCGGTCCATGTGATCAAGAATGCGCACTGATACTGATCAGAATCAACACTATTTTATGTTCTGCCCTAAATGTATTGACACCTGTAACTTACAAAATGTAGACAAAGGAAGGAATTTGTATGGCGTATTGCCCGTCACTGATATGTTCATGTATCTGTTGATATGGTGAAAATTGAAGCACTTGGCAAACATTATTAGTATTAAATAGTTTATTCAGTGATCATTGAAAACGATTGTGAGATGCTTCTGTTAGATCGTAACCAAGGTGATTATTTATGGAAACAGTTGGTATCTCCAAGCCGAAGAGCAATCTTTGGTGAACTAGGGGTGTAATTCGAATAGGGGAACACTGTGCAGTCACAGTCACTTACGTTTATTGCTATGATTATCAATATTTTACGGTTTAATTTCGTGAAAAGTTTTTCCTTAATAATATTATTCTACGATGTGCTCAGCGTCAATGGGTGTCTATGAAATATCGATGAAAGTTGAAACGATCGCTAACTGACAGGAGATCAAATTAAAATTAAATGGGTTATCGAAAAGTCCTACACCTATTATTTAGTATCTCTCGCGATCTGAAACATTCGAAACTTTCTGTATTCAGTCGCAATATTATTCATACGAGAAAATATGAAAAGAAAAAAAAAACGGTCACCGGATCATATCATGATATACATGCAGCTTCAGAAAACG
>JAVTVY010026234.1:0-11338 GCA_036873755.1 Hanleya hanleyi | reverse complement strand
CGCGCCGGGGTCAAAGGTCAGTTCCGGTCACGTGAACGGAAGCGGAAGTGACCTCCGGAGCTCCGGAGCTCCGGAGCTCCGGAGCTCCGAGTTCTCTTGTAGCAACGCCCGTCAACGCCCGGTGGTGGCGTCGGAGCTCCGGAGCTCCGAGTTCCATGAGCTCCGGAGCCCCAAGAGCTCCGCGAGCTCGGAGCTCTTGCATATAAACACACACATGCATCTGTGAAAGCTTCATTATACGCCTGGTGTCCGTGGAGATGAGAGCCATGGTTTACGCATGTCACTTGTGTTCGAAGTCATTTTCCACGCCATTTAATCTACGTAGACATATACAGCGAAGCCATCTCAAGGAACGGAGTCCCGATAACGTGCAAATTCAAAGTACGCGCGAGGAACGATCAACACCTACGTCACACACGACAGTATTAGAGCACCCTTATACGATGACGGTGAGCGGCCCTACGGGGTGTGGAAAGACGTCCTGGGTGATGAAGTTCTTAGAGGAAGGTGTGGCAACACGTGTTGTTTGGTGTTATAGCCAATGGCAGCCCGCCTACGAAACTGCACGACTACAGAATGTGAGCTTTGTTCCAGGAATTCCTCACGACATAGACGAACCCTATTACTTCGATTCCGAGCAGACCAACGTGGTAGTGCTCGATGATCTGATGAGTGCGGCCAAGGACAATTCGAAAATCGCCGACCTATTCACCAAAGGGTCCCATCATCGAAATCTGTCCGTCATCTATTTGACTCAGAATCTCTTTCCTCAAGGGAAGGCGTCCAGAGATATTGCCTTGAACTGCCAATACTTTGTGTTGTTCTCCAATCCCATTGATAGAGCACAAATCCGTGTGTTTGGTAGTCGAATTTATCCTCAGAACATTGACCATTTTATGTGGGCGTTTCAAGAAGCGACAATTCGTCCGTACGGCTACCTGTTCGTAGATTTAAAAGCCCATACCCCCGAAGATCGTCGGCTGACGACCCACCTGTTACCCGGCGAGGAATCACCACAACGGCCTATACCCCTACACCATCCGCCGAGTGCACTCCTGGCAGAGCAGCAGCAGAAGCCCACCCCCATACAGCGGGCCCGCTTCATACCATCAGTCCTGGAATATCACCCAACCGTGAAGGCCCAACCCGAGGTTGAAGAACATAATGTGAACTCGAGGCTATGGAAGGATTTGTTAAAAGAAAGTATGGACGCCGAGATGGGCGGGATGTTGGAGGCCACAGGAAACAAGTTTCAACGCAAAGGGTATTCGAAAGAGGAAGCTGCAATTTTAGCCCATAACAGATTGGCACCCAGACTACGACGGGCTTTACGTCAGCAGTATGTCGACTTACTGACCCATATGAAATTGTTGGATAAGGACCCAGTCCATATGGAAATTGAAAGAACAGCGTCGATGTTGAAAACCTCGGGCATGAACTGGAAAGCGGCGTATGTCAGAGCAATAGCACAAAAGAAACATTTGTTCGAACGCATCATTAAACAACGTTAAAGCATTAAGAAAGTGTGTTAAAGCGTTGAGACGAGCGTTAAGGCGTAACGACGGGCGTTGACGGGCGTCACTGCATTTCGATGAATTGGTGTCAATTCCATGAAATCAGAGCTTCTGAGCTAATTCACCAGGGCGTTGAAGCGTTGAGCTAAGCGTTGATGGGCGTTACTGTCTATAAAAGCGAGCGTATTCCCAAAACACGCACAGTCGACGTTCAACCGTCAACATGGCTTATACTTGTTCTGAGTGTGAACGCACGTTCACCAGACATTACGATATGATGCGACACCAGAAAAATATACATGGGACTGAAGACGCCGAGGAGCCCGTTGAGGCAGATACTGATACAGAGATTGATGAGAGTGCATCGACTGATACCGAATCCAAGATGGCTGACAGTCTATCTACTGATATGGAGAGCTTGACCTCAGAGAATCAGCCTTCATCCCAGGAAAGTGAGGCAGAACCTACCTTCTGGGATCGTATTGTGACAGCAGCTATCAATACTCACGCTGAAGCGATCGAGGACGCCGGAGAGGATAATTTACAACAGACGTACACCCAAATGCGCCCCCGCATCAGGAAAACAGCCATGACGATCTATGAACAGTATACCTTACTACCGCTTGAAATGAAAGGGGACCCCACGCACAGGTCCATCATGAAGACCAAGCGTCACTTGGAAGAGGATATGGGTTTACCACCCACCGAGGCCCTGGAAAATGCGATCAGAATGCGTAAACAACTGTTTCAGGACATGCTGCCCGAAGAATATCCAGGCCTGGCCGACGATGATTAGAATAAACGGTTCAGAATGAACATGACCGAAGAAGGAACTCTCTGAAATGGCGACTTCTGATTGGACAAGAATACATCTAACGGACAGGAACGAATAGGACAGATGCAAATGGCGGTCTCTGATTGGACAAGAGTCTTTCTTGAATTGTAAACATACCCAACGCGGCTCCCCCAGCGTGGGTATGTTATGATGGAGGGGAAAATAAACTATATGAAAAAAAACTTGTTGTTGTTGTTGTTCCCTCATGTGTCATCCTTGTTGTTGTTGTTTTCTCTCCCTCTCCGGTCTATATCATGGCGTCAAAACGTCTAGCAGGACCCATACAAGGACCAGTTTTCGACACTAGGTGACCACATCCCGACGAAATGGCCAGTTTTCGACACCGGATGTGCCGCCATCTTGAACATACGTGCCGCCATCTTGAATATGGCCCATAATGCCCCGGGTCAAAATACTCGCTTCTGATTGGCTGAGAGCTCTGTGACGGATTTGAAATACTCGCTTCTGATTGGACGAGAGCTCCGCATTGCGTCTGCGCATGCGCAGAATGATATTCCTATCGCACCATCTCGACCCCAAATACCTTCATGTACTGCCCGAAA
Organism: Hanleya hanleyi; assembly: GCA_036873755.1. Taxonomy (NCBI): domain Eukaryota; kingdom Metazoa; phylum Mollusca; class Polyplacophora; order Lepidopleurida; family Hanleyidae; genus Hanleya; species Hanleya hanleyi. The sequence continues at coordinate 8,426 of JAVTVY010026234.1, read as the reverse complement.
ATGGCCACTTTCGCTACTACTCGTACCGATGACGTCACCGATGACGTCACAGATGACGCGAACATCCCTCAAATCGGAATGTACACCCCGAGAACTATAAGATGACACCTTCGAGGACGCATTCGAACCGTGAATAGCCCATCTCGATCCCAAATACCTTCATGTACTGTCCGAAAATGTCCACTTTCGCTACTACTCGTCCCGATGACGTCACCGATGACGTCACAGATGACGCGGACATCCCTCAAATCGGAATGTACACCCCGAGAACTACAAGATGACACCTTCCAGGACGCATTCGAACCGTGAATAGCCCATCTCGACCACAAATACCTTCATGTACTGCCCGAAAATGTCCACTTTCGCTACTACTCATCCGATGACGTCACGGATGACGTCACAGATGACGCGAACATCCCTCAAATCGGAATGTACACCCCGAGAACTACAAGATGACACCTTCCAGGACGCATTCGAACCGTGATTAGCCCATCTCGACCCCAAATAACTTCCTTCACTGCCCCAAAATGGCCACTTTACTTACTACAACCAACTGCGCATGCGCAGATTAACGCGACATGCATTCAAAAACACACCATTCTGACTCTACCCCACACAAGCTTCACTTTGACACCTCACACGACCCATTCGAACCGTGATTAGCTCATCTCTAACCCAAACACACCCCTACATAGCTCCCAAAATGCCTGTTTTCTATACTACGGCCAGACTGCGCATGCGCAGACTATTGAACACGGACGAACCATTAGTGTAGTCAAGTGCTCCTCCACGAGAGCTTCAAAATAAGACCTCACTCGACCCCATTGGACCATTAGGGACTCACCTAGACTCCAACATGTCCACCCCGTATGGGCCTATACACCCATAGCCATGCAGTATAGGCCTATGGGCCTACCCAGGCCTCGGTGACTTTTTTCAAAAATTTCACCGATTCGCTCCGCAACACTTCCTATCGTGTTCTAAATGACGAGACGAGTAAAACGAGACCCCACAACCCTACCGCAAATGTATAGAAGTACGTTTCCCAGGGGGACAAACATTGATCCTATACCCCAGTATGGGACTATATGGGGCTCGGTGACTTTTTTCAAAAATTTCACCGATTCGCACGGGGACACTTCCTATCATGTTCTAAATGACGAGACGAGTAAAACGAGACCCCACAACCCTACCGCAAATGTATAGAAGTACGTTTCCCAGGGGGACAAACATTGATCCTATACCCCAGTATGGGACTATATGGGGCTCGGTGACTTTTTTTCAAAAATTTCACCGGATTCGCACGGGGACACTTCTTATCATGTTCTAAATGACGAGACGAGTAAAACGAGACCCCACAACCCTACCGCAAATGTATAGAAGTACGTTTCCCAGGATGGTCCTATACCTCCCATACCCCATATAGGCATTTTCCCGTAATTTAGGATAAAGTCCGTATTCCGTATTTTTTCAGGAAAATTTTTACATACACCCACCCTGGAACTAGGGGGAGATAACTCTATTGATAGGCAAGCCCCGTTAAGCCCGGCGACCTATATACCCCCCATACCCCATATAGGCATTTTCCCAGGTTTTTCGATAAAGTCCGTGTTCCGTATTTTTTTTTTCAGGAAAAATTTTACATGCACCCACCCAGCCAGCAAATACCCCTTCACCTAGGCTTCACTTTGATACCTCACTCGACCCCATTCGACCATTAGGGGCTCCCCTAGCTCCAAAACGGCTATTTCCATACCCTTCGGCCACCGCGCATGCGCACAATGCCGATATTTCAATCCCACACCCAGCCCATTAGATGCCCCCTCACCTAAGCTTCACTTTGATACCTCACTCGACCCCATCGGTCCACTAGGGGCTCCCCTACATCTCAAAACGGCTATTTCCATACCCTTCGGCCACCGCGCATGCGCAGAAGGCCGCTATGTCAACCCCACACCCAGCCCATTAGATGCCCCTTCACCTAAGCTTCACTTTGATACCTCACTCGACCCCATCGGACCATTTTATCTAGGGACTACTTTTTCTCCGCGGAAGCTTTTTCCCGAGACCGAATCACCGCCAAACATGACCGCATCACCGCGGAGGAATACATTTTTGACCTGGGTCACGTGATATGCAAATTTGGAACTCTCCTGTGCTGGAGGTAGCTTTTTGGTCTTTCTGCCGGAACTATACTGCACTTGACCTCTGTGACCTTTTTGCACGTTTTGCCAAGTACGCCATATTCCCCTGCGGACATCAAGCCCTGTGCCTGCCTTGTATTGACGGGGACACGCGCCAAACACCGTCTACGCCCGCTGATGCACCCGTAGAGTGTGAATTCGTCAAGACGGATTGCCCCGTGTGTATACACAGACGGCTACAGGCTACCCCAACGATGTAAGGCCTTACATCTTTTCCAACGGCCCTTTTCAGGGCCAACCATTCCTTCGAAAGAGGAACTTCTAACTGGTTGCACAAAAATTAACACCAACTCCTGCACCTGCACACACACCTAGCTAAGTTTAAAAAAATTACCTGCAAAAAAAACAAATTACCTGCTTTTATACGTTCTTTTATAATTACCTGCTTTTATACGTTCTTTTGACGGGTCAGGTAGAATGGTCAGGCAAAGTAAATGAGAAACATACACCAATACACTAATCAACATGGCGGCTGGTCGGCCATGTTGTAATACAACATGGCCGACCCACCGCCGCCATGTTGTATTACAACATGGCCGACCAGCCGCCATATTGATTTACAACATGGACGCCAAAGTGCACCGAATGACCCCGTGACCACCATCTTGATTTACAACATGGACGCAGTTGTGACGTCATTCTGAGGTCAATGAGTGCTCGTGCGAGTGTATATACGCTTATACTACTACTTAGAACCCTAGTTTTGGTATACAGATCGCATACGGTATCCCAGGTTTTCCAGTTTGAAACTGCAGAGCGAGATAAGACCGCTCAATATTATAATACTAACGGGTTTGAGTAAGTTTATTTTGGTAAACAGATAACCCATTCATTTAAAACAACAAGATACACCGGAGAGCGGACATTCTCTAATTACATACATGAAACGCTATACGGGTATGTATCGGTGTGGTACATGGTTTGGCATAAATGCTAACCGACTACAGCCGACGCGTGCCAAACTCATTCTGTGTTCATGAGCCTTCTGAGATGTTTTCAAAATATGTACCGGTACCGCTTCAGACAATAGTAATTTGTTGAGAAACCTGCAGTGGTTAAGACCACGGATTATGCATTGTCAATGCATGATCCGTTATCGGTTAAGGTTTGACTAAATTCCCTGGTGAAATATATCTCGTGCAGGATTAATAATTTGTATATACCTCATATATTAACAGCCATATGCATCTTAAATCATATACCGCCAGAGATTTCCCTGTGACTATCTTAGCCCAGGTACACGAACATATTTTGCGGTGAACCCCCGTTCCAGGAGCTATTTGTTTCACAACTGGATGAGGATAACCGATGTAGATATCGATATTCGTGCAGTTTTAATTGTTGATTTGACATACGACAAAGATCGAATACGTTTTGTTCAGCGGCTCGACGTTCGTTTCTCTCTCGCCGTTTTGAAATTGTAATTTTCCTTATGCTAAATTACAAGCGTCTAGTCCGTCATTCATAATTCAGCCGTACTCCATTAGAGAATATCCGCGTCCATAATCCAAAGACCTATTCCATATTCCATATAACAGTATTAGCACCAAATTCAAAAAGGCAATCATAGTATAATAAACATAGGCTTGTTTCCTGCAAGAGAGAAGCGGTCAACAGTTTTCAATGATGCTGGCAAGACATCATGATGTTCCAAAAATATCAAATCCGTATCGCTGATCAGTAGTCTTAATCCATAATATTCGTTGTAAAGTCGTCATCTAAAGAATGATGTATCTCAGTCAAGCTTTGATTGTGACTGTTCATATGAGTACCATGAGGATCTTGAAGTACATGGATTCATACGGCCCCTAGCCCCGGGTTAAGCGGAATTAGACACAAGTTACGAAACGTAACGCCATAGAAATTGCACGCTACGCTCGTATTTTGCTATCAGCATGCAATATGTATCGCCAAATTTGAGAAACTTTGAGCCACAGGTGATTCTGAATAGATACTTAAACGGATATATGCGTATGATTCCCCACGTTAGAGACCGTATCCATATGCTATGTGACTTCGCTATGTAATATAACAGCGAAGGCACGAAGCGGAGCGAATCTTATATGATCTACATTTTGCAGATAGCGAATGACGAATAGCATCTACAATTTAATTACACTTTTTAATTTTTTTTTTAGTCCAACATTCATTACATATACATAATATAGATGATAATACAGAGTAAACATGCAACACGCCCTGAAATCTGGTTAAGGTGCCACTGGTTGTATTTTACACGATAAACGGCCTATAAAGGCCTGCCTAGTATATACCGGAAAATGGTATTACATACAAAGCCATTAACAGTTTATACAGTGTTTCGCCCCGATATTTATTTCATAACTTCGAAGCACCTTTCCTTGGCAAGGTTCGGCTTTGGACCCTCGACTCCGCACGAGAGCATGCATTCGTCCAGTAAGGCAGTTTGTATCTGCGTGCGTAGGGACGAAACCTGGAACTTACATGTATTAAAATATATATATATATCTCCATGATTCGCTTACGGTGGATGTCTCATTCCAATATGTTAATGCCATTTTTAGGCAAAAAAATCCTTTTAACCTACATTTTAGAGATGTAATTCTCTCTAACCTAGATATTTACCTCTATCTATAGCTGCTTACATAATTGCAATGAATGATATATTTTGAGATGGTGCGTCAGTACAGTTATTTTCAAGCCATTCGTGAATGAACTTTTTTATTCAGGCGTAACATTTGACGACGCTACATCAACCTTGAAGGAAGTTCTCGCCAATGGGCTCACACTGTAAATTAGGGCCATACATTAATCTAAGAAACACTAAGCTTTACAAAGTAAAAATGGTTTGATTTACCAATTATCTCCATGAAAGGTCAGTCATCAGTTGATTACTGGAGATATCATAGATATTAACGGCAAAACAAGACTTAATAATCGCTACCTCGTGTGTGTGCAGGTAGAATTCTATGCATCATAGTAAATGTCTTTAACTATACGAATCAAAAATCCAGAACATAAATTATTAATTATTTCTGTTTGGGTGAAATACTAGAATAACTCTATCGCTACTCAGCAGCCTAAATATTAGGAAAATAGCACTTTAAGGTGACAATCGGTAACTTTGAAAATACTGGAAGCATGATGTTTATATTTGCACATGTATGTGGTTGCGTGTTACTCGTTTGGCCACAACAATGGTATTGGAGTCTGAAAGATTTACTTTTTTATAAACCACCATTGAATGTTTTGAGTCCAAGATTATAATCAGGACTCAAATTGTGGCGACACCTGACTGGACCAAAATCGGGTTGTGATGTAGATGTATTTTACAATGTTTCTATTATGTTTGACTCTCAAAACCATTAAAACCACCTTTTCATATTTTAATGGGGGAAAAGGTCTAGACCAGTTTGACTGGTCACCTTCAATTTGCGGTAATGGTTTTGGACGGGATAACTTGGGTGATATGCTGAATATTTCCTATATTTAATCGGAAAGGCCAGGCTACTTAGTTTGGTGGGTTATTTCTGGTGGCGAATATTTTATATCATAAATTTTTCTGAAGATGTACCCAACCACTTTTCTACATATCAGGTGCGGCCGTTTTCAGTGGTTTGTGCATCTATAAAAGAAATACACGAAAATCGGATTCTCTCCATTGTCACACGTTTAACGCCCTCTGTTTTTTGGTGAGGCACATAATCGTAGATAAACGTTTTCAAGTCTGAATTTATAAATTATTAGTCTTATAATTATGGCGGTCTGGCAAACTTAATATTGCATTGCTGCTGTATGAAGGATTTGAGTTGGTGCGTCTGTACAGTTATTCTCAAGCTGCTCACAAATAGGCTCACGCAATAAATTAGGGCCATGTATTCACAAATTGTAATCATTAAAAAGTAAGAATGGTTTTTTTTGGTCAAATAACACCTTGTATCGTCGTATTATTGTTGCAAGAATAACAAGTATCATCAAACGAATTTGTTTACTCTTGATATATTGCCGAAACGCTGGAATACCACTATTTGTTCACGCCCAGTCTGGATCACTTTGGGTAGTACTTCAGTTCTCTGACTTATCTTCTCACACCAGGTCAACTTCTACGCTTAAACTTTAAACCAGTTCGAAATGTGAACGCCCCATTGACTATGTATCAGTTAAATAAGTACAAAATCAATGTAAATATAATAATATTCTTTTCATCTTGATCCTGTGCCCACCTAATATGAATCCGCGACATTTCGGAAAGCGGCATTTCGACACAAAGTGAAGAGTATGACATTTCGGCACGCGACATTTCGGAACCTTTTTTTACAGGCCAAATTTTACTAAAACACATCTTTTTTTAACATAAGTTTAACATATAAACAGGCCATATTAAGGGTTAGCAAGTTGTAGATTCTTTGGTCGCGAATATCTGTGACATTTCGGCAACTTTTTTCACATATGCATTTGGTTTAAAAAGAAATGTCATTCTATTACTATCAATATGTCGAAAAGAGGTTATCGAACTGTCGTGGATGATCGTGGGTAACTACGAGAATCTACATATTGGTTACGCTTAAAATGATCTATTTATATGTTAAAAAACAATGTGAATTTTTTTAATTTTTAGCTTAATTTGGCATGAAAAAAAGTTTGCCAAAATTTCGTACCCTAGTAGTAGGTAGCAAGTCTTTGGAGTCTTTTGCGCCTCACTGCGCATGCGCAGAACCTAAAATTGGGGCGGTTTTGAGGGGTATTGGGGCGTTGTGCGCAGGTGAATGGGGCGTGGCCTGTGAGTGCACTTGACCTCATTTGCATATTTTCAAAATGGCGGCTTGTTTTTGTATGTTAGGGGTGGTCGGTTTCAAAATGGTGGACAATTGCACTTGTATCACCTCCTCATTTGCATATTTTCAAAATGGCGGCTTGTAGTTGTGTGTTAGGGGTGGTCGGTTTCAAAATGGTGGCCAATTGCACTTGTTTCACCCCAGCCCTCATTTGCATAAAAAAAAAAAAGTTCCGGCAAAAAAAAAAAAAAAAAAAATATATATATATTCATGCGCGGTGATGCGGTTTGGCCGTGGTTTTGGCGGTGATTCGGTCTCGGGAAAAAGCTTCCGCGGAGAAAAAGTAGTCCCTAGATAAAATGGTCCGATGGGGTTGAGTGAGGTATCAAAGTGAAGCTTAGGTGAAGGCCTTCTGCGCATGCGCGGCGGCCGAAGGGTATGAAAATAGCCTTTTTGGAGCTATGGGAGCCCCTAGTTGACCGATGGGGTCGAGTGAGGTATCAAAGTGAAGCATTCATGAAGGGTCATCTGATGGGCTGGGCGCGGGGTTGAACTATCGGCATTCTGCGCATGCGCGGAGGCCCAAGGGTATGGAAATAGACGTTTTGGAGCTAGGGAAGCCCCTAATGGACCAATGGGGTCGAGTGAGGTATCGATGTGAAGCATTCGTGAAGGGGCATCTGATGGGCTGGGTGTGGGGGTGAAATATCGGCATTCTGCGCATGCGCGGTGGCCCAAGGGTATGGAAATAGCGGTTTTGGAGCTAGGGGAGTCCCTAATGGGCCAATGGAGTCGTAGGAGGTATCAAAGTGAAGCATTCGTGAAGGGGCATCTGATGGACTGGGCGTGGGTTGAAATATCGGCATTCTGCGCATGCGCGGTGACCCAAGGGTATGGAAATAGACGTTTTGGAGCTAGGGCAGCCCCTAATGGTCCAATGGGGTCGAGTGAGGTAACAAAGTGAAGCATTCGTGAAGGGGCATCTGATGGACTGGGTGTGGGGTTGACATATCGGCCTTCAGCGCATGCGCGGTGGCCCAAGGGCATGAAAATAGCCTTTTTGGAGCTAGGGGAGCCCCTAATGGTCCAATGGGATCGAGTGAGGTATCAAAGTGAAGCATTCATGAAGGGCATCTGATGGACTGGGTGTGGGGTTGAATTAGGGTCATTCTGCGCATGCGCGGTGGCCCAAGGGTATGAAAATAGACGTTTTGGCATCTAGGGGAGCCCCTAATGGTCGAATGGGGTCGAGTGAGGTATCAACGTAAAGCCTAGGTGAAGGGGTATTTGATGGCTGGGTGGGTGCATGTAAAATTTTTCCTGAAAAAAAATAAAATACGGAACACGGACTTTATCGAAAAACCTGGGAAAATGCCTATATGGGGTACGAGGGGTATATAGGTCGCCGGGCTTAACGGGGCTTGTCTATCAACAGAGTTATCTTTCCCTAGTTCCAGGGTGGGTGTAT
>JAVTVY010026233.1:0-104572 GCA_036873755.1 Hanleya hanleyi | reverse complement strand
TTGCCAGTCTGCTTCCCGCTAAGGTAAGTATAGCATGGCGTCTCAACCCTTCCGGCTGCTACGACCCGTCTATAGGCACGGCCTGTGTCTGCACAACCTCACGACGACCCCTTAGGTAAGAACCACGTACAGCTCACCATCCGTGGCCGTCAGGAGAACTACTTGGGTATATAGTGTGCTAATATTTCCTCTGGTACCGTTATAGCACCATCTCTGTATGTAGACTGTCGATGGCGACCCTCTGCGACCTTCTGCGACCCGGTCGCAAGCCTCTGCGACCTTTTGCGACCTTTTGCGACCCGGTCGCACGGTTTATCGACGTTTCTCGGGAGAAGAAGTCTGTGTGCTGTGCCTTGTCTTTTCTGTACTGTCTGTAACTTTTATCTTGTCTTTGGCCTTGTCTGTTCTTTACTGTCTGTAACCTGTGTCTTGGCTTGACTGTACAGTCTGTAATCTTTGTGCTCTCTTTTACACCGGTAAAACGAAGCCCGCCTGTACCGTCTCTTGTCTTGGCTCATTTATCTCTGTATTTACCGTACAGTGGCGTATAATCTGAGGGTGGAGGGAGTCCCTACTTATCGTCATATACCGCTTCACGACCGATAAGATTGACACATAAATAATACGGCTTTAGGCCAGTGCTCCGGGTAGCACTTATTCTATACTGAAGTCAGACCATGCAAATTACCAGAATGTGCTACTTGGTAATGCATGTCCCGTTACAGTATTATAGCATAAACACAGACTACATAAACACGCCAGTCAGTTTTCCCACTCTGTCGGGTTCCCTATACTATAGTACACCGCGCAAACACGTTTCCACACTGAAAATGCAAGCCGGCAAATCCGCATTGGTTTGGCGTGTTTTTCACAAGTTGTACCATGCTACAGGATTTACAATCGTTTAGACTCCCCAGGCCAAAACAATTACATTTGCGACCGACCGCAAATTACGCCAAAAATCAATAAGTTACAGGCTGTACCTGACGTGCTTTCTCCAGCGCTGTCTTTCTGGTCTGAACACGCTCGAAATGTCTGCACGAGTTTATATAGTATGTGCACTCTCCGTACTAGTTCGACTCGCAGAAATGCCTCACAGGGGGTTTCCTCACGAACGGAGACGTTTCGCCTACCATGAAAGATCGTCTTCCACAGCGAAATTACAGTTGATAGTCCATAAATGAGAATGACGTGGCAATCAACTCAAATTCGGCCTGCCAGGCCGGCTGCCGGATGACGCATCCACTCCGGCTCGTCTGGGGCTGGCCTATGGGTGGCTGCACGGCTACCGGGTGGGTCAGGGCGTAAGGTTCTGCTTGGGCCAGTTCCGGCCCCTGTTGGTCGCCACCGTCGCCACTGCCGCTCTCAGACGCTGTATCGTCACCCTCCACGTCCAGCCGCGGATAACACGGTTTGATCCGGTCGACATGCACGACCTGTCGCCTCCCGTCGTCACTCCGGATCCGGTAGGTAACGTCCGACAACGTCGCCTCCACCACAAACGGTCCTAGCCACCGGTCTCGAAGCTTTCGTATCTGCCCTGGCCGGGTCACTACGGTATGCAGATAGACCTGGTCCCCGGGGACGAATCTTTGGGCCTTGGCCTTCAGGTTGTACAGACACTTCTGCCGTGTCAGGGCCTTCCCACTGTTTTCCCTCGCATCCTCGTGGACGTCGACTAAGTGGTCACGAAGGTCCCTGACCCACGGCACTGGCTCCGTCCTCTCACTTGGGGGAGCTCCGACTGCCAGGTGAGTTGGTAGAGTGACCTCCCGGCCAAACGTCATCATATTCGGCGTATACCCCGTAGTCTCGTGTGCTGCTGCACGGTACGCCATCAGCGTTAGTGGAATATACACATCCCAATCGTCGGGGTGGCGGGCGGCACTAGCATGAAGCATCTGACCCAGATTCCTGTTGAACCTCTCAACTTGGCCGTTAGACTGGATGGTACGCCGTCGTCCGCGTCTTCTTCATGCCGAGGATCCGGCACATCCCCTCGAACACTTTGCTCTCAAAGTTCCGCCCCTGGTCCGAGTGTATCAGGGAGGGGACACCAAACCGGCTCACGTACAAGTCAATCACAACCTGGGCCACCGTCTCCGCTTCTTGGTCCGGAAGTGCAGCAGCCTCCACCCACTTCGAGAAATAGTCACAGACGACCACAATATGCAGATTTCCTCTCGTCGTCAGGGAGAGAGGACCCATCAAGTCCACGGCGATACGTTCTCCGGGGCATCCCGTCATCATCCCGCAGTGCTGTCCTCGCGGTTTCTTCCCGGCCTGCTTCCTCCGACTGCACGTGTCGCAGCTCCGGCACCACTGTCGAACGTCACGCTTGTCGCACCTTCTTCAACGTCTTGATCACCCCTAGGTGTCCTCCAGTCGGGCTATCATGACATTCCTTAAGTATCCTCCTTTGAAGGGCCCTCGGGACCACCAGTAACTTAGCCTTCTCCCGGCCCCGCACGTCATACCAACGTCGCACCAGGAGATCTCCTTCCAGGGCCAAGGCGTCGTAGGCTCCCCACAGCGCTTTCGTTACCCCGCTGTGTTGACAGACTAGGTCCCACCGAAGTCTGGTACAAGCCTTCACCCATTCAATCACCGGAAGTATCTCGGGGTCTGCAGCCTGGGCCGCTGCAAAGTCCTCGTTGGGTGGAGATATGGTCACAGCTCTGGCTGCCGCAGTCTCTCCGTCTTCGGTCTCGGAGGAACGACCACACTGCTTGCACGGACGTCTGCTCATCGCGTCAGCATTCTGATGCTTACGGCCCGGTCGGTGGACGATGTCAAATTGATAGGTCAACAGAGCTTGGATCCACCTTGCGAATTGGCCCTCCGGCTCTTTGAATCTCATGAGCCACCTCAAGGACCCGTGGTCGGTGCGCAGTAGGAACTTCTTCCCGTAGAGGTAGTGCCGGAACGACTTAACGAAGTGGACCACCGCCAGGAGTTCGCGCCTGGTCATGCAGTAGGCCTTCTCAGCCTTGGTGAGTACCCTGCTGCCATAGGCCACCACTCTCTCCTGTCCGTCGATCTCTTGGGACAGAACGGCTCCGATGCCCCAGCCGCTGGCATCCGTGTCCAGGATAAACGTTTTGGACATGTCAGGCATGGCCAGGATGGGCGCCGCTATCATCTTCTCCTTCAGGGTCTCAAATGCGAGTTGACAATCGTCGGTCCACACGAAGCTCTTCTCCTTCTGGGTAAGTTGATGCAGGGGCGCCGCCACGGTCGCAAAGTCTTTGACGAACCTCCGATAATAGCTACACAATCCGAGAAAACTCCGTACCTCGGTCTGGGAGTCTGGGGTGGGCCAGTCTCTGACAGCCTGGACTTTCCCCGGCTCCGTCTCGATACCAGGTAGGTGACTTTCCGGGCGCCAATCACACACTTGGAGGGTTTCAACTTAAGCCCGTGAAGTTGTAGTCTCTGGAACACCACCTCCAAGTTGGCCAGCATCTCGGTAAACGTCTTCCCGAACACGATGATATCGTCGCGGTAAATGAGGCACGTCTCGTAGTGCAGACCGGCCAATACTGCTTCCATCAGACGTTCAAATGTTCCAGGGGCGTTGCACAGCCCGAACGGCATAACGCGGAACTGGTACAGGCCTTTCCGGGTAGCAAACGCGGACTTGCATCGATCTTCAGGCGCCAATTCAACTTGCCCGTATCCGGACATCCAAGTCGAGGGTAGACCACCACTGTGCCCCGTTCAGTGCGTCAAGACTGTCATCGATCCTCGGCAGAGGAAATGCGTCTTTCTCTGTGACGTCATTCAGGGCCCGATAATCAACGCAGAATCGAGATTTACCGTCCTTCTTCACCAGGACGACAGGGGCCGACCACGGTCCCTCGGAGGGCTCTACCACACCTCGTCGTAACATCTCGTCAACCTGCTTGTCAATCTCCCATCGGGCATGAAGGGGCGGTCTTCTGGGTGGAATACGAATCGGGGGTGCATTCCCTGTCTTTATTTGATGTTGCCGTCGTCCGCGCCCTCGGCTCTGTAGGCTCTTCCGGAACATCACCTAGTGTGGACATACTACCACAGAAGGTACCAGCATGAATGACTGTGGACTCGTCGAAAGCGTTCAGCATACGAATAGGCACACTCCCGTCAGATGCAACTCGAGAGATTGTTCTCGCCAGGACTAGGCCGGTCTTCTCGGTAATTGCGAGCTCCCCCTCTACTAGTCCAATCTCCCCCGGCGGTGCGTCTTCCACCCTGGCCGGGGCAAGCATCTGGGTTCTAGGCGGTATGGTGATGGTCTCAGCCAGGGTCAAACGATAACAATCGAAACTTCCTACAACCTCGCATTGAGGTACTTGCCTCCCAACTTCAATCGATGGCCTCTTGCGTCAAGTATACAGCTGTGGCGATACAGGAAGTCGTACACCAAGATGGCGTCAATGGACAGATCTCCCACAACCAGCGTGTGCTTCCACACCGTCCCCTGGATCGATATCCTGAAGTCTCCCTCTCCGAGTAAAGGCATATGGGAACCGTCAGCCACCTTGATGGACTGGTACCGGGAGTCTCGAAGGACTGGTTTAACATCTGGGTCAAGCTGTTCCCATATCCGGCGGCTGATCAAGGAGATAGATGCTCCGGAGTCCACACAGCACATCACCTTCACCGGCCCGATAGACGCGGGTAGGTATATCCCTGCTTCTCCCTGGTTATGAAGCGCAGGCTTCGGTCCCTGGGGCTTTGGTGGGTTCCCGGACCCGGACGATCGTCTCGGGGGCGGAGAGGGTGAACGTCTAGGGCACGCCGCCCTAAAATGGCCGTCTTCTCCGCACCTCCAACATCCCCGCGTGGTTGTCGTCCCGTCCTCTGCCCCCGCCTTGAACTTGAGCGTCCCCGTCCCGGAAGCGCCTCTTAAATTCTTCCATCAGGGTAGCAATCTCTGCTCGAAGTCGGGCCTGCGCGTCCTCATCATCCTCAGGAACGTCAGCCGGGATGTCTTCTCCTGCAGCGGCTCTTGCCGTGGGTTCGGGACGTCGACGCTGGGCGTCTTGGAAGGCCTCTACTTCCACTGCTGCATGTACAGCCTCGTCTAGGGACTTCGGGCGGCACTGCCAGACTTTGAACCGTAAGTCTTCTCCAATTGCCTCAAAGAATTGGTCACGGGCCAGGGTGTCTTGGACCTCATCACCGGCGTCTGGGTAGGCCATCTGACTGAGTCTCACCAGAGCTTGGCCCAGTTCGGGTAGACCTTCTTCCCTCTGTCGTCGCCTTGACTTCAGCTTGGACTTATACAGCTCTGTTTGGTTAGGCGGAGCGAAGCGTCTCTCCAAGGCATCACGTAGGCAGATGAAATTTGCTTCCCCTGGCTTCATCTTCAGACTGGAGAGAACCTGTTGTGCTGGCCCCCGCAGGGATACGGCCAAGTGCTGTCCCTTTTCCTCCGGCGTCCACCGGTTCAAGGCTGCGCAATGCTCAAAATGTACCAGGTGATCTCTCCAGGGCGTATCCCCATCATAGGTCGAAGCCTTAACCAACGTCTTACGGGAAACGGGGATGGTCGTGACTGTGGCTCCCCCACTGGTATCAGCCGCTGAATGTCGCCCTTCTGCGACCCGGTTGCGGCCCTCTGCGACCCGGTCGCCAGCTTCTGCGACCCGGTCGCAAATCGTCTGTTCCCGTACATGCTGGTCTATGGGGGTTCTGGCAGTACCCTCCTCTTCGACACTGGGCGTGGGCGTGTGCCCTGGAGCTCCCATCGTCGTCTGATTGAAGGTCGCCCGCATCGTCTGCATCTCGGCTTGTAAGCTTTTGAGGCCCTCTAGTAGCACTCGGAGGGTCGACGAAGTCTCGGTCTCGACGATGACGGGCGTTGACAGCTCGGACGGTGCTTCTACCGGCCTCAAAGTGGCTGGAACAGGTATCATCGATAGCCCTCTCCCCTGTAGGATAGCCCGTAGACCCGCTATGCCCGGACGTCTCGGTGTGGTCGCTGGAGTACTCATGGTTAATGGCGTTGTCGGCACGTCGTTGTCGGTCATCTCTAGTAGTCGGTTGTTCTCTTCTGTTGTAGATCAGGCCAGATCCCACCGCTGCCACCAGTTTTCTACGTGTAACGTGTACGAGCAGGACCAGTCGTGGTGTTTACGAGAAAACGAATCAATAACCGGGATTGCCCACTGGCATTCTGGCCGTCACCGTAGTTAGCCCCTTCACTAGTAAAGATCCGGGGATCGAAGAGATAATCACAACCCTACAAGGATGACTGACGCTAATGTAAAGGTCTATTATGGTATATTCTGCACAAATAATATACGCGGTTACAGATAATAGCGTAGAACCGCGTGGCTTAGACAGAATGTCTAAGGAGATGTAACGTTATACCGCGTGGCTTAGACAGAATGTCTAAGGAGATGTAGCGTTATGCAGTGGAATGATATTTACATATATGTACAGTCACTAGGAGAGTGTATGCAAATAGACTTGATGTTATATGCAAGTAATATAAGAAAGTGTGTGCATATAAGCTTGATGTTATATACCAATGGTATAAGAGTGTGTGCATATACGATTAATGTTATATACAAATAATAGTGTGTGCATATAAGCTTAATATTATATATAAATAATATCAGAGTGTATGCATATAATTTTACAGTTATATGTAGTGCTTTAAATTGGCATGGGGACGCGATAAGGGCGGCCTGGTTGCTGGCCCTTCTCTTCTGGGTATAAGGGCGACCTGGCTGCTGGCCCTTCTCTTCCGTCGTTGGAACGTTATGGATGTAACGCTCTCTCAATATATGGCCCCCAGTCGTTGGAGCCTTCCCACGGATGTGGCAGCCCGTCGTCGTCTTCACCCCAAGTCGTAGGAACGTTACGGCTGTAACGCTCTCTCCAGGGATGACACCCATTCGTTGGAACGTCACGGCTGTAACGCTCTCTCAATATATACCCCCAGTCGTTGGAGCCTCTCCACCGATGTGGCAGCCCGTCGTCTTCTTCACCCCCAAGTCGTCGGAGCCTGACCCTAACTTGTCAGCTCGCCAGTCTGTTTCCCGCACAGGTAAGTATAGCACGGCGTCTCAACCCTTCCGGCTGCTGCGACCCGTCTATAGGCACGGCCTGTGTCTGCACAACCTCACGACGACCCCTTAGGTAAGAACCACGTACAGCTCACCATCCGTGGCCGTCAGGACAACTACTTGGGTATATAGTGTGCTATTATTTCATCTGGTACCGTTATAGCACCATCTCTGTGTGTAGACTGTCGATGGCGACCCTCTGCGACCTTTTGCGACCCGGTCGCAGGTCTGTAGATTTCACGGTTTATCGACGTTTCTCGGGAGAAGAAGTCTGTCTGTGCTGTGCCTTGTCTTTTCTGTACTGTCTGTAACTTGTATCTTGTCTTTGGCCTTGTCTGTTCTTTACTGTCTGTAACCTGTGTCTTGGCTTGACTGTATAGTCTGTAATCTTTGTGCTCTTTTTTCGCGTATAATCTGAGGGTGGAGGGAGTCCCTACTTATCGTCATATACCGATTCACGACCGATAAGATCGACACATAAATAATACGGCTTTAGCCCAGTGCTCCGGGTAGCTCAGTAAAACCGTGTCGAAATCATCAATCTACTGGTACTGACCTATATCCTTATTCTATACTGAGGTCAGACCATGCAAATTACCAGAATGTGCTACTTGGTAATGCATGTCCCGTTACAGTATTATAGCATAAACACAGACTACATAAACCACGCCAGTCGGTCTTCCCACTCTGTCGGGTTCCCTATACTATAGTACACCGCGCAAACACGTTTCCACACTGAAAATGCAAGCCGGCAAATTCGCATTGGTTTGGCGTGTTTTTGACAGGTTGTACCATGCTACAGGATTTACAATCGTTCAGACTCCTCAGGCCAAAACAATTACATTTGCGACCGACCGCAAATTACGCCAAAAATCAACAAGTGACAGGCTGTACCTGACGTGCTTTCTCCAGCGCTGTCTTTCTGGTCTGAACACGCTCGAAATGTCTGCACGAGTTTATATAGTATGTGCACTCTCCGTACTAGTTCGAAATGCCTCACAGGGGGGTTCCTCACGAACGGAGACGTTTCGCCTACCATGAAAGATCGTCTTCCACAGCGAAATTACAGTTCATATTCCATAAATGAGAATGACGTCCCAATCTATAATTTGTAGAGAAAATTCCACGTAAAGGGCAACTCCTATCTCGCTCTGGTAATCGAGAAATACGGGGGAATGCATTTCTGATCACTGCCTTGCTCGACGCTGACGACACGGGTCAAGGTCGTTCTCCCACATTCCAGCGGTAGTACACTGCTGATTCCAACTGTTCTCTACACAACGGTTAACCGTTACAATAGCCAAGTAACATACACATGTATTATTTTCATATTCTGCACCCTTATTTACCCAGCGATACAAATTGTAGCTGGTATAAGCAGCAAATTTCCAATTCATGAAAACAGTTCCATGGAAACATGGCTAAAATATCAGCTTGTGATGACTCAAGAACTTGTTTCTCTCTGTTGTGTGATCTCTAAAACCATGTCTGAGGAAAATCCATCACGTTATTCGAAAGGGAATGGGATGGAAAGTTTTACCAATGTTCAGTCCTGTAGGTTAACCCAGAGGTAAAGTAACAACAATCTTAGCCGACAAACACTCCAACTCGACAAATTCTCTAAGCATAAAGAGAGTCAATGAAATCCGAGGAAAATCTCAAAGCGGTTAGAGATATTCTTATTTGAGTTATCTTTGACAGCAGATCAAATAGTACATACATTATAAATGCCATTCCGGATAACAAGGGTAGTAACTTGCAGCTGGAAAACATTATAGTCATACTGTGAAATTATCTTCCAAAGACGAAGCCAATTTCCATACATTCCATTCAACTTTCAGTAGACCAGAAGTCCCACTTATTTCAATGCCACGAACATCACCACCTTTTCAATTCGTATCTGTATTCCAAGATCAATGTATCCAAATTTCATGAAAATCCAAGAACCCGTTCTCGAGTAAACGTGTCAGAAAGATTTACCTATGTTCATTACCACAGCTCCACCCACCGGTGAATGAAAAGAACAAAAACCCAACCAGACAGATTTCAACGAGTAAGGAAATAGTTTGATCAAAAAATCGCTAAACATTTCCAAGATACTCTCGTTGGGAATGGCTTTGGCAACAGAGCAAAAAAACGTCAATGTAACTTACAACTGGAAAATATTATATTCACGTTCAAAGCCACGAATACGACCTTTTCAGTCCGTTACCTATACTCCAAAATCAATGCATCCAAATTTCAAGAAAATTGAAGAAGACGTTCGAGAGAAAACGTGTCAGAAAGATTACCACAGCGCTACCGAGTGGTGAATGAAAACAACGAAAACCTAACCAAACAAATTACGTAGACCTAGAGAGTAAGGAAATAAAGTCTGATAAAAAAATCTGAAGGGGTTTCCACGATATTCGCATTTGAAATGGCGGCGGAGGCGGCGGTGGTTGAGCCGCTTCTTGGTAATACACAAGAGTGGATGGAAACCAGTATATATAAGATATCCCGCCCCTGGGTGGAAACATTTTTTCAGTCACTTCGCATATGTGATTTCCCATAAAAACTTACGTATATATTTGATATTTGATAACCAGAGCCCTTGTTCAATGTTCATACAAACATACATTTGAAGCTAAAGGTGTTTTGAGTATGGACGTTATAATTCTTAGAGCTGACTAAATAATGTCGGACATATGCCATATTACATATGTAATGCTAGTATGTATTGCCTCTGACTATTCATTGTGTTATCGTTCTTCCATACTCTGCAGGTCTATATAATTGTGTATTAGAAAACAACGCCTAAACCAAATAAAAGATCCTGTGATAACTCCTAGGTCCGTAACGCAGTCATGCGCCTTATTTGTTGCAACGTGTAGTTATACCACGACACATACATGTATGCTTTGTAAGAATAACACCCCCATGCTGTGTAATAGGTCAACCTATATTTCAGTGTTTGACAATTTAATCTCTACATCGTGTATTCTATGGATTGATAAGGCATAAATAGAGGCATTGTACGCCAGCTACTCTATATACATGAACTATATAGAGAATCTGGTTCAGCTTGGGTGAGCGTAAGATTATAGTTCTGAGCTCGCGATATAGCCCAATTCGGAAAGGGTTTTATCTCCCTTGTTCCACTAGGGGCGTGTTGGTGCAGAGAACTTCCAGTAAGCACCAAAGGCCCTCACAATTTGTTTCAGTAATTATAATTTCTATTTTTCTAGACAAGTGTGTTTCTAATGTACACATATGCAGTATCTATTGGTTCATGCAAAAATATAAACAGAGTTAGTGTTTGAAACAAATATTCTGAAATACTTTATCAATATATAATTCAAAATAATTTGGATAGCCACCTCATTTGATTATGGTTTGGTGTGTGTATGCATTCATACAATGTGTGTGTCCATTGTCCGTTCGTCCATCCATCTAATTGTAAATGTATATAATTCAAAATAATTGCGGGTGCCTTTGGGAAAAATGAAACCGAGGCGACTACTTCCCGGAAGCAGCTTTTCATACCTCTAACCCAAGAGAGCGGCACTTATTCAAGGGGAGATAAGAAACTTCCCGGAAAGGGCTATATTGATACGTTACTGAAATGTTTGGGCAGTGTCTGTAGCACCGACCGAAACAAGTGGGGCGCATCTTCTGGGTATATATTGATACATTGCAAAGAAGGCGACATTAAACCTTAATTCTCTCTCTCTAATTCTTAATTAATTTGTATGAAAATATTACAGTTTGAATCTAGGGGAATGGTCAATTCGAGGTCACAGCCAACAGAGGAGATCCCAGAGAGGGGCTGGATAAAAGTCGTGGACCGAACCAGATTATTACAGAGCTAGCGTGAGGCTATAATCATGGCACTTTGACTGTAGATAATAACAAACTTCATGAGTTTAAAAAAACTGTAGGGTATATTTATCTGAGTGGCCAGAAACGTTTCGATCAAGCCATGATAAGGCGATGTAGAATGGTATTGATCATACCCGATTAACTCACGAACATTTACTAAAAAAGGAACCAGCCCCAAGTTGTATTGCATGCCACGAAGGTCTCACAGTGAAACTTATTGTGATCGACTGTATAGATTTTAAGATTTTAAGAGATTTATTTTACCAAGCAGCTACTTTAGAAGATCTTATTACTCGAGTAAAAGAAGGCAGTATTTTAGGTTATTTGAGAGAAATCGTTATGTTGCATAAGTTTTAATGTGTGTATGTTTTAATGTGTTGTGTTGATTACTTCTAGATTGCTGAGTTGTTGACTTCCTTTTGTTTGATTGTCGCTATATAGCTGAAATATGGCTGAATGCGACGTTGAACCTCAATTCTCTCTCTCTCTGTCTCGTACCATTTTTCTCTTGCAGTAACCATCTTGATTGTTTTTCTTTTCATTTTTGCATGGCTGCTAACTGTCGTACGAAAAACGTCTTTCGATTACTAACGTGACAATACTTTTGTGGACAACGGCTGGATACTGGATGTCTCATCTGACACCTAAATAATATTCAAAAAAGCGATTGGGCTGTAGTAGTCCAATTGTCTTCGGGTTTGTTATTAGTGTTTGTGCTGTCTGTCTGTCTGTCCGTCCGTCTCCTGCCTGTCTGTCCGTCCGTCCCCTTTCCTTGTCTGCAAGATGTCTTGAGTACTGGACGGAATTTCACCAAACCTGGATGAAAGCTTCATTGGAATAGCCCCCCTCTCCCTCATTTGATTAGGTTTTGGTGTGTGTGCGTGCATTCATCCGTGTCCGGTGTCCGTCCATCTACTTGTACATGTATATACAAGCCTTGTCTGCAAGATATCTTGAGAACTACAGGACGGAATTTCACCAAATTTGGATGGACGCTTCATTGGGATATCCCCCTCATTTGATTAGGTTTTGGTGTGTGTGTATGCATTCTTCCGTGTCCGGTGTGCGTCCGTCCGTCCGTCCATCTACTTGTACATGTACATACAAGCCTTGTCTGCAAGATACCTGGAGAACTACTGGACGGAATTTCACCAAACTTGGGTGGACGCTTCACTGGGATATCCCCCTCATTTGATTAGGTTTTGGTGTGTGTGCATGCACTCTTCCATGTCCGGTGTCCGTCCGTCCATCTACCTGTACATGTATATACAAGCCTTGTCTGCCAGATATCTTGAGAACTACTGGACGGAATTTCACCAAACTTGGATGGAAGCTTCATTGGGATAACCCCCTCATTTGATCAGGTTTTGGTGTGTGTGTGTGTGTGCGTATGTGTGTCCGGTGTCCGTCCGTCCCTCCATCTACTTGTAAATGTATATACAGGCCTTCTCTGCAAGATATCTTGAGAACTACTGGCCGGAATTTCACCAAACTTGGATGGAAGCTTCTTTGGGATAACCCCTCATTTGATTAGGTTTTGGTGAGTGTGTGAATTCATCCGTATCCATTGTCTGTTCGTGCGTCCATCTAATTGTACACGTATATACAGGCCTTGTCTGCATGGTATATGGAGAACTACTTGACGAAAGTTCACCAAACTTGGATGGAAGATTCATTGGGATAGCCCTCTCATCTGATTAGGTTTTGGTGTGTGTGCGTGCGTTCGTACAAGTCTGGTGTCCGTCCGTCTGTCAATCTACTTGTACATGTATATGTATATACAGTCCCTTTCTGCAAGATATCTGAAGAAATACTGGACGGAATTTTACCAAAATTGGGTGGAAGGTTCATTTGGATAGCCACCTCATTTGATTATGGTTTGGTGTGTGTATGCATTCATACAATGTGTGTGTCCATTGTCCGTTCGTCCATCCATCTAATTGTAAATGTATATACAGGCCTTGTCTGTAAGATATCTTGAGAACTGCTGGATGGATTGTCACCAAACTTGGATGGAAGGTTCATTGGGATAGCCCCCTCATCTGATTAGGTTTTGGTGTGTGTGTGTGTGTGTGCATTCACCCGTGTCTATTGCCCGTCCGTCTGTCCACTGATTGACGGAATTTCACCAAACTTGGATGGAAGCTTCATTGGGATAGCCCCCTCATCTGATTAAGTGTTGGTGTGTGCGCGAGCGTTCATTCGTGTCCGTCCGTCCATCTACTTGTACATGTATATACAGGCCTTGTCTGCAAGATGTCTGGAGAACTACCTGACGAAAATTCGCCATCTTGGATGGAAACTTCATCGCAATAGACTCCTCATCTGATTAGGTTTCGGTATTCATGCATGCGTTCGTCGGGGTCTGTTGTCCGTCCACCTGTACATCTACTTCTACATGTATAGACAGGCCTTGTCTGTAAGATATATGAAGAATTACTGAATGGAACTTCACCAGACTTGGATGGAATCTTTATTGGAATGGCCCCCACATCTGATTATGTTTTGTTGTGCGCGCATGCATCCATCTGTTTCTGATGTTCATCTTTGTTACATGTATGTACAGGACTACTCTTGTCTACAAGATATGTAGAGAGCTACTGGATGAAATTTCACCAAACTTGGATGGAAATTTCATTGAAATGGCCTTGTGATCTAATTAGGTTTTGGTGTGAGCTAGTGCTTGTGTCGATCCATGCAAAATGTGCTTGTCTGTCTGTCTGTCCGATATTTGTTCACTCTTATCTTGGAAACCACTGAAGGCAGATGCATGAAATTTCTATACAGTACAGCATGTATATTATAGATGTGTCTCTTGTATGTTTTGCATCTTTCCTATATTGTGATCAGTTTCAAAATAATTGATGCCTCACAATTACATGTATTTCACAACGGTTGAATGCTGCAGGTTTCGGCAATCCACCCACAGCTATATAAATCCCGATTCCTCACTGGGCTACTGCAACAATGAAAATCGCCCCTTCGCAATTAATATGTTTAGATGCACAGCTTTGTTTAGGATACATACATTGCTACATTCATTTTATAGCACTTCCCCTTAAATAATGTGCCTACTCACGGCAAGGTAGAGGTTGGGGGAGACGTATGTTTTTGCTTAAAAAAAACAACCAGCATAGGCTTCATGCCGGAGCGTCAACCCAAGGGTCAAAACGGAACCTCTAGTTTGGATAACAAGTGACTAATCATTCTGGGAAATATGGTTAGAAATATAGTCCGCGTGGTTGGACTGAGGGTGAGTGTGGGTTCAGGAGTTGGTGGAACATTGACCGTATGATGCTAAGTATATTTTCAACAAAATCTATATATCAAATCAGGAACACAATCCACACCGTACCATTTGTGGTGTAATATTTATTCGTTGTAAGGAGAATTTTAAATCAAGTTTATATTTTTCTAATATTTTACATTAATTAGACAACCCAACAATGAGCCAATTGCTGAAATCAAAATTGATTGCAAAGATACAATCGAAATATGAAAAAATATATATTTCCTCCTAAAGTATAGGCCAGTAGATATAAAATATCAAATTGAGAATCTACTTAACCTGTTCAGATGACAGAAGCACATCAACTTCGTGTATATTTGCAGGTATGATACAATTTACAGGTAACATACCATTTTGCCTGCGATAGGCTCGGTAAACCACTATATCTTTGTACACTGGCCTGGTTGACGCCGTACGACATAGTCCATATCACAATGGGTCCCAGTGTTAGCGACCAGAATGTAAGTCTCTGGGTGGGATCTGGATCGAAGCTGAAATATTACAATGAACATACTTCGATATTTTGGTTTGCGGAAATTGATTTAACTTTCAGCCAGTCTTCACAAAGGAAAACGATGACTTTCTTTCGATGTATTCTTTCTCTCTTACAGTTGGATGTTTTCATTCGAAAATCTGGATTACCAACTTATCGTACTTTCATTCAACTCCCCATGAACCAGCAATTTTGAAAATGTCAGAATGGTGTCAGCACCTCTGATCCTGGATACACTTGAAATACATTACGTAATGTCAAAGACGATACTTCGAGAGCCAATGCCAGGTACTCGTCTAATCTTTGTTCACGCACCGTTGTGGTGCAAAGTTGGTTAAACAATATTATTCATTATTAATAATACGTACGCTAAGCTTATCCACTTAAGGTGAAGATCGACACTTCTCTTATCTACATATACATTCATTGACACATTTTTTATATACATTATCAGTTATTCAGAGCAGAAAAATGAAATAAAATGGTGAGGTCACCATATCAGCTAACCCTTGTCTCAAACTAACACAGAACTGATAGAGAAATGCTGAAAATAACAATAAAATTTGGTATTTAAATACAACCGAACCGAAATTTCTTTGATAAGCATTTGGAAGTCGGCGCATATAACACAAGGCTATTCTATGCATAACACCTTCTTTAGTGCCGTGGAGCTGACGTTTCGTTGGACATAACCCAACTTTTTCAAAGCGTGACTGAGATACATCATACTCCAGACAACGACTTCAAGGAAAATCATATGGATTATGAATACTGATCAGCGATAGGGAGTTGATATCTTTGGAACTACACGATGTCTTGCCGCATCATTGAAAACTGAAAACTGACCGCTTCTCTCTTGCAGCAAACTAGCCTATTGTTATGTATACTATGATTTATTAATTTATTCTTTAATGGACAACGGCTGAATTTTGAATGGCGGACTAGACGCCTGTAATTGTGTTATAGATTTTCTTTATCAAAGTTTCAGATGAGGCGTAAATCACCCTTTTTCATCTAAATACGAATAAAGACGGTCTGATTGCCAAATTAATTTTTTTCACACTTTCCTGTCTATTCCAATGTTACTCTTATTAAATTGAGATGGTGGTTATTGCAACATATTTAGTCACATTCAAATACAATGTTGCATATTTGTTAAATAACGAACATATAATTTCAATATACCATAGAATAGATTATTCACTCGAAATGGATTTTCCCAATTGAAATGTATTGTCAGTGTCTGTCTGCAATTAAATATAAAAGTGTTAGAATTATCCCCCTTAAGGTATCGATCTTAAACCCAATTTAATGAACAGTTCATCCAGTGAAGCTTGGAGTTTGTAGTATTATTAAAGATCCCACGTACGAGTCTTAAACAGTATATGACTATATTATTCTCGTCACTCACTTCCAGAAATCTATCCGATGCCAGTCGTCATTTATTCTCCAAACTTCAGCCATCCCGCCAACTCGAAGCGTTCCCTGTGTGATAGAATGTTCACAGCAAATACTCAATACACTTTGGTACTTCTGACTGTAACTGTGGTTAACTAGTTAATATAGTGGCATTGCTAACCAACTACGTCTGTAGAGTAATATTGGCAAGAAAACAACATTTGCTAGATCATTTGAAAATGTTACAATTTCATTCAACGCAACCGAACAAAATTGAAGAAAAGTTATACCAACAAACGTCTCCATTTCTGTGATAATTATCGTACACCAATGGCAATTCACTGACGAATCTCCAATTCTACAGTCCCCTTACGACAGTTCGTGACATCGGGACGATAAAACTGTGACTGGTGAACGGCCAAACGAATTGAATAATTTGTCTCCACAGAGATATCACGATACCCAGTCAACATAATTGCCAAAAACTATATGGTCTAGCATGTGTCTTCATATTCCTTCTGGTCATACGAATATATAAATTTTGTTAATTGCCAGATGTATTTTTCATGGACAAAGGCTCCCCAAGGAATATGGAGATTGTTCTGCTAGAAAATAGTTTATGGGCTTAAGGTTAAGGTTCAAATCTTAGGCTGGAATCATTAAAATATGTTCACTTCATTTCTCTTGTACAACATTGGGATTACGTGATTCGGGTGAGGACGTCTCCATGGAAAAGATGTCCTTACCTGACATATATAGTAATAAATTCACTTTATGTTGGTGGCCCATATCACAAATACCTGGTCATTAATTGACTTGTTGTTCTATTGTTAGAACAGGAAAATACCTGACAATCAATTGCTAGCCAAAGAGAGTTATGTAATACAGGAGTAGTATATAGCCGTGATTTAGAGTCGCCAGCTCCTCACTGCGCATGCGCAGAAAACAAAAAAAACGGGGAGCGGGGAGGTCTGTCTGCGCAGGTGTTCTGTGCAAGTCGTTGTCATGGTGAAGTCACTTCCGGCTTCTATGGGGCATGTATTCTTCCGCGGTGATGCGGTTTGGCGGTGATACGGTGGTGGGGAGAAGCTATCGCGGACAGAAAGTAGTCCCAAATACGCGGGTTTTCGTGAGAATCATCTGGAGTGTTCGGCAATCTTCATGGGCGAGAGGCACCCCTAGTGTACCGATTGCGTCGAGTGAAGTATCAGGTCATGGGTGGGTGTATGTAAAATTAGGAATTGTCCCGAAAATATAAAAAGCGGTAAACGGACTTTAACCCTACATAGGGAAAAACTCCTATCAACCCTATCCAAAATGGCTAATATCGGTCCCCGGGCTTATTGTGGCCTGCCTATCAAGTCATGGGTGGGTGCATTTAAAATTAGGATTTCTCCCCTAAAATATAAAAAAGCGGAACACGGACTTTACCCCTACAATAGGGGAAACCTCCTATCAACCATGTCCAAAAGAGCTAATATCGGTCTCCGGGCTTATCGGGGCCTGCCTATCAAGTCTTGGATGGGTGCATGTGAAATGAGGATTTGTCCCGAAAATATAAAAATCGAAACACGGACTTTACCCCGATCAACCCTATCCAAAAGGGGTAATATCGGTCCCCGGGATTATCGGGGCCTGCCTATCAAGTAAATCGGGTGGGTGCATGTTTTCACAGGAAAAAAAATTATATAACATTCGGAACACGGACTTTACCTCTACAATAGGGACCTGATTCGCACATTTGCATCTATACGGGAAAATATCTATGTGGGGTATGGGGGGTGGTCTTTTTTGCGGATTTTATTATGGGTTGTTTGGTCTTGTTTTTCTCGTCTCGCCACGAAAAACACGCTGACCGGGATCCCGGGCTAAGCGGTGAAATTTCTCGAAAAGTTCACGGAGGTCTGGAGAGGCTCATACTGGGTATGTGGGATAGGTCCATACTGGGAAATTCATACATGTTCATTGTGATATGGGTTGTTTGGTCTTGTTTTTCTTTTCTTGTTGGGTTGGGGGGGGGGGAGCCGATGTTAAGAGGCGAAATTGTTTGAAAAGAACACGGAGGACTGGATAAGCCCAGAGGCCCACACTGGCTATTGGGGATATGTCCATACTGGGAATTTCACACATGTTCATTGCGCTATGGGTCTTGTTTTTCACGTCTCACCACGTAGAAGACGATGGGAGGGGTCTCGAAGTTAAGCGGTGAAATTTTTCGAAAAGTCCAGGTACCGGGTAGGTCTGTATATATAGGCCCATAGGCCTACTGGCTCAGTGGATTTGTCCATACTGGGTGGACGTTTTGGGGTCTAGGTGAGCCCCTAGTGATCCTATGGTGTCGTATGAGGTCTTATTTCGAAACTCTCACTTCGTGAAATGTTCAAATTTCCAATTACGGAAACCCGCCGGAAACCTATTGGAAACTGTGTCGCTACAGTTTCCAATATGTTTCTGCCGGGTTTCCGGAATTGGAAACTTGACCATTTCACGCACTGTTTAGTGGAGGAGCACCCGACTGGACTAATGTATCGTCCGTTTTCTGCGCATGCGCAGTCTGGTCATAGCATAGAAAGCAGCCATTTTGGGGGTGCGTGGATGTGTGTTTGGGGTAGAGATGGCCCACTATTGGTCCGAATGGGTGGTGGGAAGTGTCAAAGTGAAGCTTCTGTTGGGTACAGTCAGAATGGCATATTTTGTATTGCAAGTCGCGTCAATCTGTGCATGCGCAGTCTGGCCGTAGTATAGAAAGCAGCCATTTTGGGGGTGCGTGAGGTGTGTTTGGGATAGAGATGGACCATCCTTGGTCCGAATGCGTCGTGTGGGGTGTCATTTTGTAGCGCTCGGGGTGTAGACCCCGATTTGAGGGATGTACACAGCATCTTCGACGTCATCGGTGACGTCATCAGTAGGAGTAATAGCGAAAGTAGGCATTTTTGGGGAAATGAAGGAAGGTATTTGATGTAGAAATGGACCACTATTGTTGCGAATCCGTCGTGTGGGGCGTCATCTTGTAGTTCTCGTGGTGCAGACCACGATTTGAGGTATGTTCACGTCATCTGTTACGTCATTGGTGACGTAATCAGTAGGAGTAGTAGCCAAAGTGGGCATTTTGGGACAGTGAAGGAAGATATTTGGTGTAGAGATGGACCATCCTTGGTCCGAATGCGTCCTGTGGGGAGTTATCTTGTAGCCTTCGGGGTGGAGACCACGATTTGAGGGAAGTCCACTAAACCACTAAACACTGGTCAAACAGGGCTATACCAACAACCACTGGTCAAACAATGCTATACCACCAAACACTGGTCGAACAGGGCTATACAACCAATCACTGATCAAACAGGGATATACCACCAAACACTGGTCAAACAGGGATATACCACCAAACACTGGTCAAACAGGGATATACCACCAAACATTGGTCAAACAGGCTTATACCGTCAAACATTGGCCAAACAGAGCTATATCTCCAAACACTCGTCAGACAGTGCTATAACACCGAACACTGGTCAGACAAGGCTATACTACCAAACACTGGTCAAACGGGGATATACAACCAAACACTGGTCAAACAGGGCTATACCATCAAACACTGGTCAAACAGGGATATACCAGCAAACACTGGTTAATAAACAGGGTTATGCAACCAAACACTGGTCAAACAGGGCTATGCGATCAAACACTGGTCAAACAGGACTATACTGCCAAACACTGGTCAAACAGGACTATACCACCAAACACTGGTCAAACAGGGCTATACCACCAAACATTGGTCAAACAGGGCTATACCACCAAACACTGTTCAAACAGGGCTATACCACCAAACACTGGTCAAACAGCTATACCATCAAACACTGGTCAAACAGGAAAGAGTGAGGAGAAGTATTAGACCCGCCTCACTAACTGCATTGTAGATGTATTGATAATAAGAAGTTTGAATATCTATAATGGCCCATATTGAACGGAAGTGACCTTTGACCCATGAGCACCATTATTATCCGGTATTCTGCAAGAGCATTTGTTGATCTCAATAATTTGCATATGACGTCTGTGAGGTCACTTCCGCCTTCGTTCACGTGACCGGAACTGACCTTTGACCCCTGCGCGCAATTTTTATCCGATATTGTTTTGTCAGCGCGCGCAGGGGTCAAAGGTCAGTTCCGGTCACAGTTAGTGAGGCGGGTCTAATATTTATCCTGGTTGACCAGTGTCTGACGGTATAGCCCTGTTTGGCCAGTGTTTGTTGGTATAGCCCTGTTTGACCAGTGTTTGTTGGTATAGAACTGTTTGACCAGTGTTTGGTGGTTGATATATCCCTTTTTGACCAGTGTTTGATGGTATATCCCTGTTTGACCAGTGTTTGTTGGTACATCCCTGTTTGACCAGTGGTTGGTGGTATGACCCTGATTGACCAGTGTTTGGTGGTATGGCCCTGTTGATCAGTGTTTGGTGGTATAGCCCTGTTTGATCAGTGTTTGCTGGTATAGCCCAGTGTTTGATGATATATCCCTTTTTGACCAGTGTTTGATGGTATATCCCTGTTTGACCAGTGTTTGTTGGTACATCCCTGTTTGACCAGTGGTTGGTGGTATGACCCTGATTGACCAGTGTTTGGTGGTATGGCCCTGTTGATCAGTGTTTGGTTGTATAGCCCTGTTTGATCAGTGTTTGCTGGTATAGCCCCGTTTGACCAGTGTTTGATGGTATAGCCCTGTTTGACCAGCGATTTGTGGTATGCCCCGGTTTGACCAGCGTTTGGTGGTATAGCCCTGCTTGACCAGCGATTTGTGGTATGCCCCGGTTTGACCAGTGTTTTGTGGTATATCCCTGTTTGACCAGTGTTTTGTGGTATAGCCCTGTTTGACCACTGTTTTGTGGTATAGCCCTCTTTGACCTGTGTTTGGTGGTATATCCCTGTTTAACCAGTGTTTGGTGGTAAAGCCCTGTTTGACCAGTGTTGGTGGTATATCCCTGTTTGACCAGTGTTTGGTGGTATTGCCCTGTTTTACCAGTGTTTGGTGGTATAGCCCTATTTGACCAGTGTTTGGTGGTATAGACCTGTTTGACCAGTGTTTGGTCGGATAGCCCTGTCTGATCAGTGTTTGGTAATATAGTCCTGTTTGACCAGTGTTTGGTAGTATAGCCCTGTTTGACCAGTGTTTGATGGTATAGCCCTGTTTGACGGTATAAGTGTTTGGTGGTATAGCCCTGTTTGATCAGTGTTTGCTGGTATAGCCCAGTGTTTGATGGTATATCCCTTTTTGACCAGTGTTTGGTGGTATATCCCTGTTTGACCAGTGTTTGTTGGTATATCCTTGTTTGACCAGTGTTTGGTGGTATAGCCCTGTTTGACCAGTGGTTGGTGGTATAGCCCCGTTTGACCAGTGTTTGGTCGTATAGTCCTGTTCGACCAGTGTTTGGTGGTATAGCCCTCTTTGACCTGTTTGGTGGTATATCTTTGTTTGACCAGTGTTTGGTGGTATAGCCCTGTTTGACCAATGTTTGGTGGTATATCCCTGTTTGACCAGTGTTTGGTTGCATTGCCCTGTTTTACCAGTGTTTGGTGGTATAGCCCTGTTTGACCAGTGTTTGGTGGTATAGACCTGTTTGACCAGTGTTTGGTGGGATAGCCCTGTTTCATCAGTGTTTGATAATATAGTCCTGTTTGACCAGTGTTTGGTAGTATAGCCCTGTTTGACCAGTGTTTGATGGTATAGCCGTGTTTGACCAGTGCTCGGTGATATCTCCCTGTTTGACCAGTATTTGGAGGTTCAGTGGACATCCTTCAAATCGTGGTCTCCATCCCGAAGGCTACAAGAAGACGCCCCACAGGACGCACTCGAACCAAGGATAGTCCATCTCTACACCAAATACCTTCCTTCACTGCCCCAAAATGCCAACTTTGGCTACTACTCCTACTGATGACGTCACCCATGACATCACATATGCTGTAGTCATCCCTCAAATCGGGGTCTACATTCCGAGAGCTACAAAATGACACCCCACACGACGCATTCGGACCAAGGATGGTCCATCTCTACCCCAAACACACCTCACGCACCCCCCCGAAAATGCCTGCTTTCTATACTACGGCCAAACTGCGCATGCGCAGATTGACTCGACTTGCAATAAAAAAAACACGCCATTCTGACTCTACCCAACAAAAGCTTCACTTTGACACCTCCCACGACCCATTCGGACCAATAGTGGTCCATCTCTACCCAAAACACCTCCACGCACCCCCGAAAAGCATGCTTTCTACACTTTGACCAAACTGCGCATGCGCAGAATATTGAAAACGTACGATACGTTAGTCCAGTCGGGTGCTCCTCCACGAGAGCTTCAAAATAAGACCTCATATGACCACTAGGGGCTCACCTAGACCCCAAAACGTCCACCAAGTATGGACCTATCCACTGAGCCAGTAGGCCTATGGGCCTATATACGCCCGGTACCTGGACTTTTCGAAAAAAATTCACCGCTTAACTTCGAGACTCCTCCATCGTGTTCTACGTAGTGAGACGTGAAAAAGAAGACCAAACAACCCATATCGCAATGCACATGTGTGAATTTCCCAGTATGGACCTATCCCCAATAGCCAGTATGGGCCTATGGGCCTATCCAGACCTCCATGAACTTTTCGAAAAATCTCAACCCTTAGCTCCGAGATTCCGCTCATCGTGTTTTTCGTGGCGAGACGAGAGAAACAAGACCAAACAACCCATAGTAAAATCCGCAAAAAAAATATGCACCCACCCGATTGACTTGATAGGCAGGCCCCGATAAGCCCGGGGACTGATATTACCCCTCTTGGATAGGGTTAATATGGGTTTTCCCCTATTTTAGGGGTAAAGTACGTGTTCCGCTTTTTATATTTTTGGGACCAATCCTAATTTTACATGCACACAGCCATGACTTGATAGGCAGGCCCAAATAAGCCCGGGGGACCGATATTAGCCGTTTTGGATAGAGTTGATAGGAGTTTTTCCCTATTGTAGGGGTAAAGTCCGTGTTCCGCTTTTTATATTTTTGAGACAAATCCTAATTTTACATACACCCACCCATGCACCCACCCATGACCTGATCGCCCTGGAGGAGCGCTTCACTTTGACACCTCACTCGATCCAATCGGTACACTAGGGGCCCCTCTCGCCCTGAAGATTGCTGAACATTCCAGATGATTCTCACGAAAACCCGCGTATTTGGGACTACATTCTGTCAGCGGAAGCTTCTCCCCAGGACCGCATCACCGCCAGTGCGCATCACCGCGGAGGAATACATGCCCCATAGAAACCGGAAGTGACGTCACCATGGCAACCACTCTCCGTTTTTTGTGGGGTTTTTTCCAGGAGCCGTGGACTTTAAATCACGGCTATATACTACTTACTTACCAAGTATACCAACAAGATCATATTTCTTATTGCCTCCAAGAACAAAGGGAACATTTCTAGACACGTTATACTGATTAATTGTGGTATCGCTGATTTGGCAATCTGGGTGGTGGTTGGTAACGATCTACCGGAATGGCGAGTATAGAAATAACTTTACTAAGCGTCACGAAAGTGCATATTCATATTGTAATTGGCATATTCAAGATGGGCAGTGCAATTCGGATAACATAATGAATATCAAGATCAGGGTTATACGCCTATAAGAGGAAACACGGTCTGTCATACTCCTCTTGCCGCACTTATCAATGTCAGAAAATTGCCAAATAAACCAACTCAATCGCCCCGCATCGTATTAAATCATTCTCAGTTCATTTTGCACACTTTAACAAACAAAACACCATGGGTAAATTCAAAATGTTGGCCATGAATGACTGGTCTGAAATAATTACCCATACTTCCCTTTCCTAGAAGATTATTTTCATTATGCTTACCTTATGTTTTTGACGCCTACCGACAGAAAGTTGCTGAAATTATGTTTACTGAATACGTTTAATATACATAGGCTCTTAGCGCTGTCGATATAGTAGTATTATACAACAGATAAATTGTTTCGCGTTGGTGGGGATGGAAATTGTGAAGGAAATGTGTGGATGAGGTGAAAGAGAGGAGGTAGAGGACAGGAAGTCGAGTAGGAACTAGAGATTATGGTGTATCGAATGAGACAATGTACAATTATTGCAAGTTATAGAGTGGGACATCACGATTTGTCAGCTCGAGACAAGTGATGTACAACGAGCGCGCAGTGCGAGTTGTACATCACTTGTCGAAGCTGACAAATCGTGATGTCCCACTCTATAACATGCAATAGTTGTTTTATTATACCGAATGTCATATTTGAATAAAATGGGTATTCATAATCATGTGAATGAGGATGGTACGGTGAAACAAGCATATCGTGCTCAACACTGCTCGACCGTTGTTGATTTCAAAACGCCGTGTCAAGATCAAATGTTCGACCTCGACTTGTGTGTCGACTCAATCGCATAATTTGGAAGAGTAACGTTCTCGGTGATCTTGCGTATCTTTTCAAAAGATGCCAAATATATTTCAGTCAATTATCAAATCACATTCACCAATTTCTATCACCAACGGGCCGACGTATACACATCAGGCCGACATATACACATCAATCTTCGTTTCGGGGAGTATGTTTGCGCGCGCACTATGGGAAGCAACTCCTGGTCCGACAGATATCGCCGTGGAATAAAGGTCATGTCCAACGCTCTGTCGTGGTACATGACATTTATTCAACGATAAGGCAAGATATGACTGCATCATCACTGAACATCACGATTTGTAGAATGACACGTGACAGGCTGTCAATCAATGAAAACATTACGAATTTACATGAGGTATAATAATGTGGAAGATGGCATCATCAGTGTTCTCTTTCACGGCTAGGGTAACTGCCGTGTCTCAATCACCTTATGGCCTTCAACTCCTGAGCTATCAGATCTAGGCCCTTCAATCTTTTTTTTTTTACTCTTTTTTTCTTCAGATTGGGGAATACACAAATACATACACATGAAAACATTTTAAGTTTCAATTATCAACCTTTTCCAGGACTTCCATCTCTTCTGGAACACTTCCTGTTTGCCTTCTATGGCATAGCCAACTCGTTCAATATGATAATAATTATTCAATATATTTTTAAAGGCAGTAACATTTGGTAATTTACCGTTCAATTTACATCTGTATATAAATTGTTTAGCTAATAAAATAAAACAATTTATTGCTTTATCTGTATTTTTTGTTCCCCCAAACATAATAAACTTGTCGGTAAACTGTACAAATGTACCCGTATCAGTCTTTATCCACTCCGCAAGACAGCTCCAAAAGGATTTTGATATTTCACACTGAACGAATAAATGCTCTAAAGATTCAGTCTCTTTTTTGCATAAATCACAAATGGCGGAAGATCTTATCTTGATTTTCTGAAGAAAAGTATTTGTAACCAGTATTCTGTTGGTTATTCGAAATTGTAGCCATATTAAACTGGTGTCAGACGTACTCAAAAATGGTAGCTTGTGAATTAACTTCCATTCATCTTCCTGAATCGTGAATATTCTCTCCCATTTGGCTTCACAATTTGGCTTTCTATACTTTCTCTGGATCAATATTCCGTAAAAGGGGCCCTTCAAACTTGATATATGAACTATACGCATCGAGATCTACACGATGACGTCATCACTTTTCACACTAAAAATCGCCCAGGTGTGTCATTCTTTCCATTGCCTCACTGTGTTATTGTATTGTCTTGTTCAGCGCAGCGCAGCTTCCCGAAAGGCAACGGCTCCATGCTGAGCATTGTCTTCGCTGCTGAATTCGTCATCGACTTCACTCTCCCCTTTATGATTAAAACTCATCAATTCTCATCGATGTCCCGGGAGATCGTCCAATAATTCGAGATAAGGCCTGGTCATGTTATATTTCCACCATCTTTGTTATGTTGCATTTATTATTGTTCTCTATATCTGGTAAGATTATGCTGGTAGACGTTCTGGCTTGCCGTCTGCCCGAATCATTCCGACTGGTTAACATAGTGAAGAGTGGAGTGCTTAGTCGGCGTCGGGCCTCACAGACTTGTGTTCTGAATAAGAACTTGCATTCTGCTATATCTCTCGGTTTAGGTCGTTTTTTTCGATCTAACGCACGGTCACATATTTCATCACTTGCAATCAGATAACTTGATAGGGCCATTACATCATTGCTCTTACATAGTTTATCGAATACCGCTCAATTCGGTACCAGGGGCACTGTGGTCATGCCACTCTTTACACGGTTTTACTCTAATCACTGAACATTACGAAAATATATGGTGCTCAACCCAAATATAAAAAACACATAGGACACACGCCTCAACTGTTAACAATTTAATTTTTCGAAATTATTCTGAATAATAAACTAAGCTGGACGACTCACATTGATTACATTTGCAAAACAATTTTTCGAGATATTGGAGATATTAATCATATCAATCGCTCTGTAAATGAAGACACTGCTTATTTTGTACTACCCATGGTATTTCCGTACTGGTATACTGTAAAGTTCTCGGGGCACTCGGTGGCCGAGTGGTCTAAGGCGCTTCGTTGTTGGCCGTTAGCCTCACACCGCTGAACCGGCACGGGTTCGAGCCCAGCTGGTCCATGTGTGGAAGTTCGTCATTTACTTGCCGACGGGCGGCGATTCTCTCCGGGAACTCCGGCTTCCTCCACCAACCAACCTGACTGTCTCCATATGAGTGAAACAACCTTGAGTGTGACATTAGGCCAAATCTCCCCGTAACGGTCTCTGGAGTAACCCTTGTAAAACTCATTTGAAATCGCTAATTATACTCTTAAATCGTGTCATGTGAATACTCAATCTATCCAATAAACGTGAACACACACAGCTCCTATTTTTCCAATCACATGTCTTACCATAGCTTAAATCCGGTGCCAGGGTCCTGTGGCCATGCCATTCTTCACATTGTTTTGCCCTAATCGCCTGTCACAGAACATTAAGAAACATATGATGCTCAACCCAAATATAAAGGAACTACCCCGTGGTATTCCGTACTGGTATACTGTACGTTCTATGGAGTAACACTTATACATTGAAACGATATGCAAGAGGCGGGAAAAATTGACGTCTGCGACAACTCATTTGAAATCGTTAATTACACTCCAGAATCGTACAATGCGAATAGCCACTCTATCCGATAACCGTGAACGCATGCAGCTCCTATTTCCCAATCACAGGTCTTAATATTGTTTATATTGAACATATATGAATCCTCAAATTTGGTCCAAAAACACTTTTATAATCCTTAACTCACACCATCCCGCTTTCGGAATAATTTCCACTTTTAATTTCTGTACATCGTTACAAGACAATTGATCGGGTCTGGAACGAACACACTCTCATCAATGACCAAATTATATCCATCGTCGTCGCTGTTCAAGGGTAAGCTGAAAATCCATCCACTACAAGTTTCACCTATTCTCACTATAAACAACCGCCCGTTCATCGTCTTTGTTATATGCAACTCACCAACTATACTGTTAATCTGGGCAACTATAGGAACATGTATATTTTTGGCATAGAACAAGCCCTCTGGGGATTTTCTCCCGCATTACATTAGTTCGGTTAGTCCCACTTAAAATTATATGTATTTATATGGTGATGTAATTTTCATTCGTTCATTCATGACACTTGCTTGTGACATTTTCGAACTGATTGTGGTGTTGAACGATAGCTTTGACATTCGCGTACTGTCAGTGGATTTCTGGGTCAAAACATTTCAGTGCTGTTCCGGTGTGTTACATCGTTCGAGGAAGAGGGTAATTGTCCAGGAGTTTCATGTCTAACCTCAATGTTATATACTGCTGATATACCACTGTATTATGCTTCAGGATGGCCGCTTCCGTCACCGACTGTCCTTTGTTGAAATTCAGCCTCTTTGTCTGACGAGATACTACCCAGCTGGTTGTGGATTGAGGTTTGAGACAGCCGACGCCATACTACTCGATCGATTTTTGGGGACAAGGGTCCTAGTGGCGAAAGCTCATTGGATTTTGAGAGGATTTAATCGGGGCTTGTTTCCTTGTCCACCTGTGTCTGTGGCGCCTGTGAGAGCATCACGATGGGGGATGACACGTGATTTTCTTCTGAAGGGTTTCGGCATGTAATAGGTCTGTCGTCAATCTGTGTTCTTCTAGGGTATTGAATTTCAGTTCCACAAACGAGCAGCTGTGTGGAGGACGTGTAGCTCGATGGTACATTTTGTTTTCCAAACTTGGATTGTGAACCTGTCGATCGGTTGGTGAAGGCCAGCCATGATAGAATAGATGGCATTTTTGCTGGTTTGTCAGATAATTAATAATGGGCATAAGGTGCTCGTGATGAAATCAGTATCCACGTTTTATGTTTGCAATAATATAGAGAAAGCGGTAGAGGAAATTTGGGGTCAAGGGGCAGGAGTGATTTATCTCATAACAATAGAAGCAACATATGAAACATGCCGAGCATGAAAACAAATATATTGCGTTTTGAAGCACTGTTTCTAGCTGCAAAACACGCCGCGCTGTCATTTCTTTAAATCATATTCCCCCAGCACCGACTGGTAAACGCCCATGTTATGTGCACGCTCATGTAATAATACTGGTCCTGTGTAGAGAGATTGGAAACACTACCAGCTTTTATAATAGAATATTACAAAGACAGTTCATATTTATTAAAACCGAATATGGTTGGCTGTTTTGTAAAGCTAACGTAAACGGTGATTAATAATGATGATAGTTTTCAAATATATTGAAGACCGAATTCGGAGTTTATGAATAATTTGCTTTAGAAGACATTCCCCGAAGTAAATCGATACTCAGTAGTTTGTTAGACAAATTATCTTATACAATTTTACTGGTATCACAATTCGGCGGTATAACAGATCTGGGAATACGCCAGGTCCATGCAAGCATGAAGTCAATCTCCATGAAGACCATATTTTTACGACCCTCTTGAAAATTGGCTCCAGGAGTACCTTGCCTTTGTTGATGTGTTGAACGGAGGTTATTCTCAGAATGTCACTACCTACCTGAATAAGAATGGCCAGTAGTCCGGCAAGCATGATCAGACTCTGAAATACATCTGCCCAAACAACCGCCTTCATACCGCCCTGCAAAGTAACAGAGAAAGCATACGTTAGGACATTCTCTCGCTGTCAGAGTTTGTAACCTCATAAACTGCCGGTGTAACACCCTCTGACTGCATTGAACATAAATCGCGGCACGCATACGCAATCAGGCTTTATCGGGATTTATCTACACAGAAAGAATGTATCTGCATACGACAGATAAACATGCATCCAGTATATCATATAGAAAGTTACATGATCAACGATTTGAGAAGAGAAAATGGTTCAACGTCATGTTTGGTTGTGAAATCAGGAGCCCACTTTGCTCCATTCAGTAACGGACGGTGCTCATTGGCTGACAGTCATGCGCACTAAAGCTGCGCACCGCGTTTCAACTCGAGTGCATTCAGAGGGTATATATGACAATTGAGATAAACAATTTGACCCCATCAGAATGACGTTAAGGTGATTCCAGAAAATTCTGAAAATAAATGTTAATTTTCTTATATTTCGACAAGGGGTTTGCTATACCCTCAACATTCAAAATAAAATTATGGGGTTACCAGGCTTAATATTTGTAAAACTGGGATTTTTATGGTTTATTATAAGGAGTTAACCCTACGCTAATATATGGGATAAGAGAGGAATACCATGAAAATATGTATATATTTTTACGTCATTTTCTTCAAAATGCCTCAATAGTGTTCTGGATCAAAATCTAACAGCAGAGGGTCACTAGGCTTTTCTTCAATACAATACAATGCCAACATGGTCGACCGTGATATATGGTCAAATTGCCTCGATTTCGCCAGCGTTCTTTCGTTGTGATTCAAATTAGAAAGACGCTATCCAATTCCAAATTCTTTTCACAACTGTTATGTGTAGAGTTGTTATTTTCTTGTTTAATCCACGTTCATTCGAATATGCCTATTTTGGTCGATTGAAAATGACGTTCATATGGAACATATACAGCAATATGTACGTACATGCCCCTAGCAATTAATATAAGAATATTTCAAACCGCATACTGAGGTCTGGGTCCCCTCAACTTAACCGCAAATAACGTTCATAGGGAACATATACAGCAATATGTATGTACAAGACACCAGGAGTTCACGCAAACCGTCCAAGAGTTTGAGTTTTGAGACGAAAGTAGGAGGAAGAAGACCGGCAATCTTGAAAGCGAACATACGGTGCCTCTCTGAGACTACCGGTCCAACATCACCTATTTTTGTAGGGGGACCGTTGACCGAGTGGTTTAGATCGCCGACATATAGCGCTGGTGATTGCGTGCCTTACTCTGGTGGTCCCTAGTTCGAATCTCGCATGAGACTCGACCAATTCTCAGAACTAGAATCTGTGCTATACTAAGATAGTGTAGTACAATATGGCGGCTATATAGTGGACGGCTGTATAGATCATGAGATCTGCTCCGTAGAAGACGGAGAAATACTGGTGGTTGCAGAATCTCTCACAGTGAATGATTTGTCAGTTTAGTACTTATCTATCATTGAGAGAGACATTATAGCTTTGTTTTCTGGGAGAACCGAGCAACAATCCAGTCGACCTGCAGTGCTGAGATTACATGTAATGGTGACTGACTGCGACAGGGCGTACATGTATACTTATATGAAGAGCACTCACAGCTGATCTAGGTCCGTGACAGGAGGCCGGCAAATACATGTACTGTGGGTTTAGACCATTAAAATATTTATATTCCCGTCGATTTCCTAATGAAGTCTATATTTCGGCAGTAAGTACTTTAATTCGAGTGTAACAACCTGATAAAATTATTGGCGGGGGTTGCCCTTTCTAGATTTTGAGTTATACGCGATACCTCGAATGACGTCATAATTTTGGCCTTTTTCTCTGCTTTGAGAAAACGGTGCACAGACACCCAAATAACCTTATAGACTTGGCGACACCTTATTAGACCCGCAGTTAAAATCAAACTCTTAGCTAAACCGAACACATATCATACTCCAAACAACCACCACTGCCCTTCAATTGTTCATCGCAACTGGGACAGGAAAACAGATTTTAAACAATTAATAATAATAATAATAATAATAATAATATTATTATTATTATCGGCAAATTTCCCAAATCTTCTATACCCCAAAAATGGCAGTATATATAAGAGCTAAATAGTATATTTTCCCTATGGAGTAACCTATAGTTTTTTTCTTCTGGAGTTAATTATAGCTCTTATGAAAACGCTGAAGATGTATGCCCTAATGCCCTAAATATTTTCTCAGGGGTATTAGTGCAATTCTGCAGCGTTTACTATAAATGTAAATATTCAATAATAAAAAAATCATGACGAAGTCAACTGGTCAACTAGTTTCGCCGTGTCTCGACGGTTTATCAAAGCTTTTTTCGATCAAATAAATTACGGCTCTTTATTTGTACACTCATGTTATATTGACTTGGATACTGTAGTCTAAGTGACAGTATATCTAACCTTAAACAAGTTCATACATGGCTATATAACAATCGACGGAATTCAATGTATCATTGACTGTATACTCGGTATTATTACAGACAATAAAGAGGCAAACAGTCTGAACAGGTATATATCTAGAGGATTAAACAGAGGTATTAACAGTGGAGTGACAGACTACAAACTACCGGATTAACACATAGACGATTAATTACAATTATTCTATCTGTTAAGCTCAGAACGGAACTTATGTATGAAGTTTGTTTTTGTCACTTCACGTCTAGCCCGGTCATCAACCGTCACTTTGAAAAAAGGAAATATTTTAAATTTAATTACCCGATGTCGGGCGCATTCAGCTATATGCTTTGTAACGAGCAAACGTTGA
The DNA here is from genome assembly GCA_036873755.1 of Hanleya hanleyi. NCBI lineage: Eukaryota > Metazoa > Mollusca > Polyplacophora > Lepidopleurida > Hanleyidae > Hanleya > Hanleya hanleyi. The sequence continues at coordinate 72,583 of JAVTVY010026233.1, read as the reverse complement.
AGGTAAGGCGCATTATTTTGCTGGCGGTATACACGACACCTATTCCACTAAGTACCCCCTGTTGAACCTATGTAGTACTTATTGCAACCGCTACACACCATTACATAAATTAAATTCCGAGAATTGCAGTTCATATTATATATATATATATTACATTTTATATTCACGGACCTGGATAAAATATCTAAGCCATGTTTTTATTCATTTTTTAGGGGGGGGGGGGGCGTCTTAATGAATGCATTGTAGTATTTCGAGGTCTTACATGTATTTCAATCAAAACTTCATGTCATATGTTCAACAAAGACAGTACGCCATACAATCCATTGGTTGAGAAAGGGGCAATAACTCTGGTAGACGTTTCTGTTTCATGTCCGAGCACCCGATTGTCTCCCCTGCTCATGCATGTTATGGACCAATCTGTAACCATCTGGGTCATCTTTACGCGGTAACATTGGCCCTGGGATCGTGTGTATCCATTTTCAGCCTACTTTCAGCAACTATATGAGGGAATTCCCCGAAATCAACATCATGTGATGTCGTCAGTCAATCAGCTAAACTCTACGGACGTAACCCGACATTTCCGAGTCATGTAAAGATATTGTTAAGCGGATACACAAATTACATTATTTAAAGGACAGGGACTATAATATATATTGTATTCAAGACACATTTGTCACCCAAAATATAGAAGCTCCAGTAATAGATGAATGTAGTTCGAAATATTGCTTCTTTTCATCGTTTGCAAGTAATCCAATTCACTTTTCGAATAAAATTTAAAATAAAGAGAAAGAAGATGAACTTTTTGACCTTAAGTACTGAAATTGAGAAAGTTAAATTTAATAAGCATTTACAGTCGTGACACACCGATATTTTATGACAGGATTACAGATACATTTCAGGAAATTGAGGATGACTTTTTGGATGATTGCGGAGACTGAAATATTGTTATCAACCTAGAATTAGATTCACAAAACTGTGAGCGAATATATAACCCCAGGGGCAGAGTAAAGGTATTGAGCCTAATTCAAATAAAAAATCTAGTCGATCTATTTAGAACAATATATGACAAGAAGAAAACCTTTACATGGAGGCAAAAGAAATCATTCAAACAAAGTATAGACTGGATTATTTTCAACTAGCGAAGAGCTTCTCACATACACGTTTAACACAAGTCAGTATAGATCAGATCATTCCATGGTAGTCCTTGAACTTAGACTATCAGATTCTCTCCCAAAAGATGAACTTGATGTTCAAGTGAAACAAAACAATAGCCAGCTTATCAATCAATATACCGATCCAAGTTTCCCCCTTGATAGTAATAAAGAGGTAGCCCATCACAATTTACACTTGACAATAAATCCTCAATTATTTTTCCATTCACTGTTAATGGAGATGCGCGGATGCACAAGTGAGTATGCTTCAAGGGAGAAAAAAGCTGAAACGGAGAATTGAACCGTAAGATAGAGGAGTATGATAAACATGTACAGGCAGGAAGTATCCTTTCTATAGAAGAGTTAGAAATGGCAAAACAATAATTAGAAGATTTTAGAAAAGAAAAAAACTTCATGGTCAGGTAAATGGCTACAATATGGAGAGAAGCCCTCAAACTTGTGGGCTGGAAAAAAGTATGTAAATAAACGATTACTCATATAGACACACAATATAAAATTGTTACCGCTTAAAATGAGATTATAAAGGAAATAGACCATTTTATAAAGACCTATACTTCAAAAAAGATAATGAAGAAAGAATAGAAATAACTGACTTGGGGGATTATATAACTTTAACCGAGAAGGTGGCCGATACCTAGAGGGACTATTAACAATGGAAGAAATTAAATTTGGAGTAGCTAAAATGAAAAAATAAAAGAATCAAGGTACAGAAGGATTCAGATTTTTTCAAATTTTTCTTTAAAGATTTTAAGACATTTTTTAGCGGAAAGTATCAATTTTGCTTATTCAAAAGGAGAACTGTCAGTTGCCCAAAGACAAGGATTAATTACATGTTTGCCGAAAGTCGACAAACTAAGAAAGTTCCTTAAAAACTTGCGACCAATTGCTTCATTGAATGTGCAAAACAAAATAGTTTCTACATGTATTGTGGGAAAGATGAACAAAATCATAGCAAACTGGTTAATGAGGGTCGAAAGGGCTTTATGAAGAATAGATGCATAGGAGACAATATCAGACTAGTATACGACATTATAAACTATACAACAGAACAACAAATTCCAATCTGCTTATTGTTGCTTGACTTGAGAAAGCATTTGATACCATATCTTGGAGGTTTTCAAAAGAAGCTTTTGATTTCCCTTATATGTGTTGTAATTTTGTCCTGTATATGGCGAGATTCTGCTGGTGGACGTTTCGTCCCCGAGGCCCGACCTTTTGGTCTTTGATATATGTTGGCATTTGTGGGAAGTTGATGCTGGGTCGACATCGGGCCTTACAGACTAGTCTTTCGTGTTAAATGCCGTCATTTACATCTGACGACGATACAGCTCACCAATTGCCAATGTACGAGTTGTCACAGCGAAACAGCTCACCAATTACCAGTATACGAGTTGTCAGAGTATTCCATCATAGCTCTCTAGATTTGTATCTAATACCGCTTATGCCGGTGCTAGGGGCCGTGTGATCATATCATCCAAGTTGCCACATGAACAGGTACAATAAAAGCGTACCTGAGATACAACACATATCACGAATCGATAAATTCTTGGTATGTGCTTTAGAATAGGTTAACCAGAAGACTATTCTGTGAAGTCATGTGACGCAGTCAGTATGTCGGCACCTCTTCCCACTTCCCTTATATGTGTTGTAATTTAGAATGTTTTATCTGTGGTCAGTCCATGCGGTAATGGATGGATGCTTTGCATAACAATATATGTGGATTCCCAATGTGGATTTTGACAGAAGTTTTTGGCGTAAACCTAGGTTACGATGTAGACAAGGAGATCCACCATTACCGTACTTATTGCGCGAAAATATTAGCCCTTCAAATCCGTGGTGATACACAGATAAAAGGAAGTAAAATTGGTAGAGTAGAATATAAGATAAATCAGTTTGTCCAACACAGTTCATTTTGGGAGCCCTCCGGATGAATATTAATAAATGTAGAGCCATATGGTTGGGTAGTAAAACATCGTGTTAAGAAAAGCTATGTCCAGAAATTTCTCTTGAATGGCATTTCAGAACGTTCGATTTGTTGGGGGTCACATGCACCACAGATCTAAGAAATATTAGTGAGATAAATTTTGAAAAGAAACTACGAGACTACTAAGTCATTAAGAGAGAACGTATCTTACAGTATTGTGGAAAGTAACTGTAGAAAAAACTTTGGCGTTACCCAAATTAAATCATGTTATTTACCTTACCAAATCCGACAGAAAACTTTTCAAAAACTTGAAAACATATTTTAAATTTATTTGGGGGAAAACTGAAAGAATACAAAGAATCCAGTTGATACAACATTACTATGAAGGGGGATTAAAAATGTTAGACTTCGAATAATTTATCCAAGCCGCTAAAATTTCTTGTTTTGCAAGATTAATGTTGGATTAATTAATTAATTGGGAGTAATGGTGGACTGTTAGTCCTCGAGGCCCACCCTCTGTATATGTCGTTCGGCAAATACATGTAGGATTTTTTTATGGAAAATTTAAGCCGTACGACGCCGGGCATTACAGATTAGTTTTTCTGTGTATTCTTGCATTTACCAGGTTTAGCCCATGTTGAGGCGTTTATTCCATCATACTTCCTTCATGCTCATCCATAACATCAGATGAGTAATTTGTTTGAGCTGATGTCATCACAGAATCCACATGATGTCATCATAGACTCCACGTGATACTAAGGCTACCTCCGAGAATCCACCGTATTATCGGGTCTAAATGTGAAGTGCCGAAGGAAGTTTTCCTGCAGAGTCATATGGTTGCTTTTTAGTAGCCAGACTTCGTCAAGTTTTCCCACCTCTTGCATATCGCTTCAATCCAACAATCTCTCCATGTTAGATTGGGAACTGAAATTTAAAACGTGTTTGGTTAATGTGGCCTCCAACAACTGAAACGATTATCCAAAAGAACAAGCAGCGAGAGGATGCTAAGTCCCCCGCCGAAATGGTAGCAATATTTTTTAGCATTGTTGGCATTGTTGGAGGGAGGCAACTGCTACTTCATAGGCGTTGGATGCGGAAGGGTCTTTCTGCCTTCCCAAGTTTTTTCAATCAACTCAGAACGGTTGAATGAACGTTGATTGCTTCTGTAATATAGCTTCCATGTAGTGAAGCATGGAAATTATCTGCAAACCAAATTTGACGAGAAGCTGAAGGCATCCTCACCCTATTGTCCGGAAACCAAATTTTAAATTTGCCACCAGGTGTCACCACCTGTAGATGCAAGTGGGCAAAACGCAATCCCAAGCATCATCTCATGACATGGTACATGTATCAGCATACAAACTTTGGGAAGAATCTGAAGACAGGTCTTAAAGTTATTGCCCGGAAACCAAATTTAGATTTGTAGGCGCAAGTGTGCGAAACACAATCTTAAGTGACATCTTATGGCATATGAAAACCAAATTTGAGAAGAATCTGATGAGCAGTTGTCAAATTATTGTCAGAAACAAATTTCAGATTTTCCACCAGGTGTCGCCACCAGTATGCAGAAGCAGGCGAAATACAATCCCAAGGGACATATCATGGCATGGTATTTGAATACCAAATTGGAGAAAAATCCGATGAGCAAAATCAAATTTAGATTTGGCACGAGGTGGTGCTACATGTAGGCGCAAGTGGGCGAAACGCCAAACTTTCGTAACTAAGTTGTAATTAATATAATAAGTTACAGGTGTGGACACAAATGATTCGTGCAGAATCTTTAGGGTAAATCATATGATGTGGAATAGAATAATTTGATAGCAAAATTGAAAGAAATGTCCTTCATTTAAGGAGACACGAAATTCAAATCTAACGGGTTTATTTCATATTATACTTCTGAAATAAAATACGGTTCATGCAAAACCTCTAGGCTAAATCACATGATGTGGAATAGAATGATTTGATAGCAAAATTGAAAGAAATGTTGTCCTTCATTTAAGGCGACACGAAATTCAAAACTAACAGGGGTTTATTTCATATTATACTTTTGAAATAAAATAGGGTTCTTGCAAAAGCTTCAGTGTAAATCATATGATGTGGAATAGAAGGACTGGACAGCAAAATGTAAGAAAATGGTGTCCGTCATTTAAAGCGACATGAAAATCAAAACTAACAGCGAGAAGCGGAAGAAAGAAGAAAATGAAAAACACATAAGATGCCTAATTAAACAAAGTATTTGGAAGTTATCGCTTGTGAAGAATTTGAATGGAAACCACGGACATGCACAGAAGATTGGAACAAGACCCAATGGCACCACCTTCAGGTGGATATTGCTGAAACGCAATACCAACCCACGTCTGCTCACAAGGAGTGTATATGCTAAATTTCGAAGGAATCCGACAAAGCTTTTGGAAGTTATCGACTGTTAAGAATTTGAACAGACAGACACAAAGAAAACAAGACCCATTTTAACTGGAACGGACACGAAGAAGCGAAACTCAGTGGCACCACCTTCAGGCAGATGTTGCTGAAATGCAGTAGCAACCAGTGTCTTGTCGCAAGATATGCGTATGCCGAATTTCGGGAGAATCCGACGAAGCATTTGGACATTATCACAGTTTGTGAAAAATTGTAACAGGTGTCCACGGGCACAAAGAATCAAGACCCATTTTGACCCAGTGGCGCCACCTTCAGGCAGATGTTGCTGAAATGCAATACCAACTGGCGTCTTGTCTCAAGGAATGCGCATGCCGAATTTCGGAACACTCCAACAAAGCGTTAGGAAGTTATCGCTTGCGGAAAATTCAGACAGGCATGCACAGACACAAAGAAGCAGGAACCATTTTAAAGTCCCAGGCCGCGTTGCGGCGGGGGAGTATTATTATTATTTGGAAAATTTCACTTTGTGGAACCAAGCCATTCTAATGTAAGTGTCAAAAATTAGTATTATTATTATTATTTGGAAATAAACACTGCTATGGCAATATTCTTAATCATTGATGTCATATGTGTCAGGCCTTGTAATTTTATGGGGCTCATCAGCCCAGGTCCCAAGATTTATTAACCCAGTAAACAACAATGAATCCAAATCAATGTGTGGGGGCGCTTCTAAATTGAGATCAGCTGTTAGGAATAAATCCACCCTGTTGTCCGCCATAAGCAGACCTATTAACCTGGTGCAATTTTTGTCTCCCTGGTCCTGTATCATGGTACATGTACAGTCCTAACAATTTGAAAAATGGTCTCAGCGAAACTCACTGGCGCCACCTTCAGGCAAATGTTACTGAAATAGAGTACACAACAGCGTCTTCTCACAAGGAATGCGTATGCCGAATTTCAGGAGAATCCAACAAAGCATTTGGAAGTTATCGCTTGTAAAGAATTCAAACTGACATCCCCGGACACAAAGAACCAAGATCCATTTTGACCCAGTGGCGCCACCTTCCGGCAGATGTTGCTGAAATGCAATACCGACTGGCGTATTGTCACAAGGAATGCGTATGCCAAATTTCGGAACAATCCAACAAAGCGCAATAGGAAGTTATCGCTTGCGGAAAATTCGAACAGACATGCACGGACGTACACGGCCACAAAGAAGCAACCCAGTGGCGCCACCTTCAGGCAGATGTTGCTGAAATGCAACACCGAATGGCGTCCTGTCGCAAGGAATGCATATGCCGAATTTCGGAACAATCCAACTAAGCATTAGGTTTTTAAGTTATTGCTTCGAACACACATGCACGGACATACACGGACATCCACGGACACAAAGAAGCAAGAACCAGTTTCAAGTCCCCGGTCGCGTTGCGGCGGGGGACAACAAATCTATTCTGGAAAGATGTGTTCATATCATGGGCCATTTTTATTGAAAATACCAATTGTAAAGGTTACATCAAGTAATTTTACAACCACTTCGGCACAATGATAATATAGCAGTTGATCATAAATACATATTCTACAGAAGATGGTATGACAGAGGTGAAAGATTTATAAATGACTTGCTAGAAGATGATGGCAATTTAATTACTTACCCCAATTTTGTGAATTTGTATAATATTAATACTATTAATATTAATTAAGTTTCCTAGAATTTGATGGGGTGTTAAAAAAATATATTTCCTCCTGCAATTTGCAAGAGGTTATTACCAAACTACAGTACCCTCAAAGACCATATCTAATATCAATTTAACGAGATATTTAAAAAGTTGTAAATCATTCTATAGAATGCTCGTCAGTCGAAAATACAAGAAGTCAGTTTGTGAGCTTAAATTGGAAACCACGATGTCTGTGTCGGGTAACGAATGGAAAATAATACATAGAAGCTGATATATATTTGCAGTGGTTTCAATGTAGACTGGGAAACAGAATTTTATGTAGAAATAAATTTCTAAAATAAAATAAAACCTGTAGGACCAATGCGATTTTTGTTGCGAAGATTTTTTTTATTATTGTAGAATAATCTCTAATTTCTGGACTCAAACAACTGACTGGCTGGCATTATATACCAGGGATATTTACCATGAACATTACTCCTTGAAGTTTATTATATTTGGAGATATAAATGGGAATGTAATAAACACCATAATTTTATCACTTAAGAACGATATATATTCCTGTAAACGAAAACGGAAACAGTTGCATCTAGGGGTTTTAGAAAATATGCTGATCTACTATTATCAAATAGAGAAAAAAGTTTTTGAAGATAGATAGAACCACTGGAAGGTGCTTATCGAAAACAGCAGACCTACTGATTTAGAATAATTTGCTTCTGTACACCCTGTAATTCAATAATTAATTCTTGGTGCATATGTTGTGTAAATTGTATATTGTATATACTGCTGACCCGAAAAAATATAAAATAAGGAAAAAGTTACAAAGAATGTCAGGGACAATTTTCGGATACCATAAATCGATGACTCTATGCATTATAGTCTTTTGTATACATGTATATCTGAACACAATCTGAAGCACTGTCAATTGAGCAAAATTATAATATCCCAAAATTGTGTGAAATTACTGCAGAATCGACCTTGTCCTAACTTCACCAGTTTATATTTTACGTTAATCCGAGGAAAAGTTTGTTTGTAAATCTCCTTTTTTCCAGGCGGATCTACATCGGCAGGTGCTCTATAACACCTGCAACTAAGATAATAGTATACCATTTCATAGTGAAATAATTGGGGGGGGGGGCTTTAACGATGTTTGATGTAGAAATCCTTTGAGAGAAAATCTATTCTGTCCATAGCATAATGCCTGCGTTCTCTGTCTTAAATCACTTTCTTTGTAAGGTGATTACATATTGGTTTATTTACGTTCTCTGTGCTCCTCCCCAAATATTGGGTTGAAAGGATATGTTGTGAAATATCCTGTTAGCTGTAACATCAAGGTTGCAATAAACATCCTCAAGCTTAAAAAAAATAATAATAATGTATTCTCAAAATAACGAAAATTACTTCCTAAATGACAAAAATATGTCATTATGTATTCTGCTATGGGAGCTGTGTCATTACGATTCTCAGATGGGTACCGTATGTTCGCTTTGACGATTACCGGTCTGCTACCTCCTGTTTTTGTAAGCGGCCCATTGACCGAGTGCATTAAATCGCTGAGAGAAAAATACAGATAACATCAGGCTATTTATACAGATGGTTCTAAAGATGGTGAGAGAGTAGCATGTGCTACTATCTTTACTTCCAAAACTAAAACCCTTCGACTACCAGGTAAAAGTTCGATATTCACTGCAGAAGCAAAAGCTATATTGTTGGCTTTGGAATGTATTGGGTCCACTAAAAGGAAAAAAATATGCCATATTCGCAGATTCAGTCATGCCTGCAAGCGATTAAAAGTGGATCTTCGACTCATACCACTATCTCAAATATTCTACAATTACATGACTGTAGATTTGATCAACCGATTGATATTGTGTTTTGTTGGTTTGTTGGTAATACTGAGGCTGATAGAATGGCTAAGGCAGCCCTAGATGATGAGGTTGATCCTGTTGGAATCCCATATAGCGATTTCAGACCCTCTATCTGTACGTATGTGAGACGGCTGTTTCAATCTTTATGGGATGCTGTGAATAATAACAAACTTCACGAGTTAAAAAAACTGTAGGCTATACTCATCTGAACAGCCAGAAACGTTTCTATTAAACCGTAGAATCGGCCATACACGATTAACTCACGAACATTTATTAAAAAAAAGAGCCAGTCCCAAGATGTATTCCATGCCACGAAGATCTCACAGTGAAACATATTCTTATCGACTGCATAGATTTTAAGGTTGTAAGAGATTCTTTTTATCAAGCGACTACTTTGGAAGATCTTTTTAGTCGGGTCAGAGAGGACTGTGTCTTGGGTTATTTGAGAGAAATCTGTTTGTTACATAAGTTTCAATGTGTGTATGTTTTAATGTGTTGGAGTACTAAGTTATTGGCTTGAGTACTTAGATTGATCATTCGTGTGATCATAGCTATATAGCTGAAATATTGCTGAACGCGACATAAAACCTTAAGTCTCTCTCTCTCATATAGTGCTCGGGGTGGAAGGCCTTACTCTGGTGGTCGGTGGTTCGGATCCCGCATGGAACTCGACCAATGTTCGGCACTGGAATTTGTGCTATACTAAGAGTAATCCCCAAATAACGCAAATACTTTTATACGATCATTTTCTGACCGACAAAAAAATCATCTTAAAACATATTCCATCGCCTCCTGTCCACTGATCAGGAGGTGGCACGATGTTTTGGATTGTATTTTGTTTTAAGGTGCAGGCATTACAGACCTGGACGCAGCACCTGTCTACCTTGAACCTAAGAAAGTCGCTTTGTCTCATAAAGATTGTTTACTAAGTCTAGTTTTCTTCAAGAGCACATGGTTATCGTCTTTCTCTATTGTATGTTGTGTCCGCCGCCGTTTGGTTGCGGAATCTCTGTTGATGATCAACACACGCTATATTAAATAATGAACTGTGCCCAGCATTCGGACTATGAAGGTACACAATGTACATTGTCATTGTCGTGGACCATAGTCGTGCTCATATTGTTCTATATGTGTCTTACACGACATATTTGTTTATATATTAAGATTGAGATCGACTGCCCAGAAACATGTTTCAATTAAATAAAATTGACACGGAAAAAGATAAGAAAACGGAAAACGACAAGAAAATGTAACACAAGGCTATCCTATTTATAACAACTTCGCTATTTTTGTGCAGCAGGAAAAAAATGTAAAACAAAACGAACCTGGTAACCCCTATTTCCTTAATTTGAATTTACATGAACTAGGGTGACTTACCTTTTGTCTGAAAATATTCTTTAAAAACAGTTTATGGTTATTTTTCGCCATATTCCATATCATTTTTGGTGATTTCGCGAAGACAGGTACTCCATGTTGATATGCATCCAGGTTAAGGAGATCTGGTGATTCGAGACCGGAAATTACTCTAGACGGTAGAAATTGTTTCAATGTTTCCCTATGATTTAAATGATGCCAATCAAACATATCCAACTATTTAAAGTTCACCAACGGAGACATCGCAGCCACGATTGAAGAAAGTTTAATGATACGTTAACTCCGGATCCTATCACTTGAAATTATTTAGTGAGTTTAACTAACACACCCAACAGAAGAAGTTTGCGTACAGTCCTGTATGCGTTACCTCTGAGAGACATAAATGTAATAACCAGAGATATACACCGATCTGTGTCATAATACCACCCACAATTGCTTTAAATTTTCAAAATATAGCGTATTTTTGATTGTATCGCCCAATGAACATAATCGAAACGGCTTTTCTTGAAGCTCAACTACTTGAATAAACGACTGGACATAATTAAGTTACAGCGAATTCTGAATGATCCGGATGTATGAAACGCTGTACCAAACTATTTGATGTTCACAGAACTACCTTACATTTCATATAAGTATACACAATCTATAGCAACCAAAATATTCAATTAATCTACTGCTGTCAAGGAGTTTGACTGGAAGTTATAAACAACTGGTGGGTATACTTGTTATTGTGAATCGTCGAGCTTTATCTATGAACCATGCAAACAAAATGTGACTGGTAACCTTGATACATGTACAGTGAGCGATGAAGACCTAAACACTCTTGTCGAAGGTACCTAAATATAGAGAGCCACGCAGGATAAACCCGAAGGCCGACTGGATGATGCTGAAGGCATTGAACAGTACGTTATTGAATCGCCCATGCGAGAAAAAAACTTGAACCTACAGTCTCTTTGATTGGCTGGAACTGAGTAACCATTGACAAGAAGTTCTAGCAAATCGCCAGAGTAAACTCGTCATGCTCCAAGCAGACAAAGCTGCAAATAATATAATATTAATGTGTAAACATTACTATTTACAGGTCCGGGATAAGTAATTTGGTATATAAGAACACCATCAAAAATACGTCTGCCTTCTCGCAAACTACCTTCACTCTGGAAGATTTATTAACAAACACAAGCCGTTACTCAAAGAGGTATTCTCCTCCAATCATTCATAACGATGCCGAAAATGTGTACTGGATTTCCAAAATTAATAAAACACCATATAAATCTAGATTGGTGAGATATGTGAGAGGCAGGAAAAACTGGCGACGTCTAGCGTCCAAAAAACTCCTCGGCACCGCAACATTCAGACTAGAATACGGAGGGTTTTAAGACGTAGCCTTGGTATCTCAGCCGCGATGTTATTGGGCGTGTTCATGTGCAAAATATGAAGTAACTACACGGCCCCTAGCACCAGCTTAAACGGAATCAAATACGCTAGCTCGAGAAGTATTCTGGCAGGTCTTTTCAATAAATATTACACAGTACAAACGATTTTACACGAGCCGCCCAGTTTTGGCAATTCCAAAAGCTGTCCTTCCGGGTTTGAGTTCCGAAACTCTGGGTTTCTGCCCCTCAACTCTGGATGACGGACCTTTATGCCGCAAACTTTATGTTGGGACACTACAGGTCGCTAGGTGATCGGCAACAAGACAATACACATATATATGACAAATACAGACATATTAAACGGAACAATACAACTGATTCTTGAACGGTAATCAAAACAGGGTTGTGACCTAATAATCGAGCGGCTTATACTTATACTTGATTACCACGAGAACAAGCGAACAATATTGAAGGTAGGCGGAGAATATTGGAGGATTACGTGACTGTATGACTAAGCAGTTCAATTAACAAAAGTCAGAGAAAATCACACTATAACAATAGTATCGGTATACAAGAAAACTTGGGCCCAAAATGATTCTTTAGCTCTACTGCATAATGGAATGTTTATTTGTTTATACAGTTGCTACTTTTCTCATTAATAATATATGTGCGAAATTTGGCAACACAATATATCAACAGCATATAGGTATTCCAATGGGTAATAATAGTGCAAGCGTAAGAATTGACACTCACTATTCAGCCGTCGTCCATAAAGGAATTTCCGCCTCAATAATCGAAAGACCTATTTCATAAGACAGTTAGCACCAATTAGAAATGGGTATGAAATAAAAATAGTACAAGATGGTTTCTTTCAAGACAGAAGCGGTCAACAGTTTTCACTGATATCAGCAAGACATATTGATGTTCTTTACATAGAACAATAATCACTGACCATTATTCTTATCCAAATTTCCAAGTCGTTTTCCAGAGGTATAGGTCACCGCTTTTGGTCGACCTATAGCTGTTCTCGTATGAACACGACTATATGCAAAAGCTTTCAAAAACGGATCCCCCCATTTCAAAGCCCCTTTCTTCTCATTCACCAAATGCGATCTAGACGATAGTATCGCTGTGAATAATCGCTAAACAAATAGCAGAGTGAGAATATATATCCATCTTCACTAGATTTGAAGGAAACCACAGATAGCCCTAATGGCAAATCATATTTATATCTGTATCTTCCTAAAATCTCTCTCGTTGATTTTACGACAAGAGAGACGATTACAGTTTCGATATTTTAACTACCATTTTCTAGGCAATGATTTCCATTGGGACCCGCATATGGCGTATACACATATCGCCTAGAAGCATCCATTGTAAAATGTGGCGATTTAAATCAACGTCAAAAGACATTATTGTTGAAGCTTATAAAGCAGGGCTATGCTGCCAAGCGCCTCCACTCGAATATGGCGATAAATGTCGCATGCTGATAGCCAAATAAGAGCTTAGCGGGCAAGATCTTTGGCGTTACTTTTCGTAGCTTGTGTCTTATTCCGGGGCCATGGGCCGTATGAAGTCCATATGCTTCAAGATCTTCAGATGCATCATTTGTAACGACGTTTACAACGGAAATCATATGAATTAAGAATACTGATCAGAGCTACGGATTTTATACTTTTGAAACATCATGGTGTCTTGCCGGCATCATTGGAAACGGTTGGGCGCTACTCTCATGTAAGAAACAAGCCCATTTCTCCTAAAGATAAATTGTCGAAAATGTGAGACTCTCAACATGCGAAACTAGCGTATGTTTATGAGAGAGGGAGAGAATTAAGGTTTAGCGTCGTGTTCAGCAATATTTCAACTATATAGTGACAATCAAACAAAGTTCTAAGTATTTCAACAAAAACAAGTCAACAACCGAGCAATCCAGAAGAAATCAACAGAACACACCAAAACATGTACATATATTAAAACTTTTGCAACAAACCGATTTCTCTCAAATAACCGAAAATACAGTCTTCTTTTACCAGACTATAACGATCTTCTAAATTAGCTGCTTGATAAAAAAGAATCTCTTACAATCTTAAAATCTATACAGTCGATCAGAATATGTTTCACTGTGAGACCTTTGTGGCATGGAATACACCATGGGGCTGGTTCCTTTTTTAGTAAATGTTCGTATGTTTATGTATACTATGATTGCATTTTAGTAATTTGGTGATACTGCTGTTATATAAATTAGGTCTTTTGGTTATGGAGGCGGAAATTCTTTAAAGAATGACGGCTGAATAGTGAATGACGGACTAGACGCTTGAACTTGAAGTTCTATTACATTGTTCGCATATAAACATTACTACTTTGCATAAAAGTTTCAATGGAATTCTATATTGGACAGACCGGTACCAGTCTCCACCTTAATTTCCAACTTCATCATTATATTGTGTAATATGAATGATAATGTAATCCGACCATTCCATCCCTAATGATAGCTCATGGCGCCCAGTATTGTAAATAACAGAGGAATTCCCTTAATCTGTATTTCTTTCTACTCCCAGAAGATTCTAGGCAAGCCATTGGTCAACAGCGGTCACGTGCCGTTGGGATCAAAATAAATATCAAACTGCACAGACTGTAGTTTGCAATGTAAACTAACATGGCTGCTCAGTGCTAGAGTGTTCTGCCAAAGACAGAAATAAATAATATGCCGGTTATCAAATTTGAGCGATAATATCTGAAAAAAGGTACCTTAGTGTACCTTGACTGTGAGTAGAGATTGATGGATTCGAAAAGTTCATGAATGCTGCCTGACGTTTAATTCGGCTTCGACGATCGTACCTCGGTACAAATACAATGTGGATGATGTTTACCCCTGATATTCGCGCTGATTCTTATTTGGCGTGTAAAATTCTACAATTGTACAGTTACATGAATCAAAATACTGTTAGCAGATAGCAAACATTCTTAAAATACGGTAATTCAAGATTGTCCGTATTCACATGTTTTCTGTTCAAAAATGGTGCAGTCATTTTCGCCGACTCGACTCCAGCTCGGTCGTTCTGCCGTGAATAAAATTCAGTACCAAAATCGCATGGACAGGATAACTTATGCTATCGAGCATAGGTGCACATTCGAACTTTATAAGGATATGTCTTGTACACGTATGTAGTTTCACTTACCAGTGTTGTGTAAAAGGAGGACACACAGCCAACAATAACAATTGTGGCCCACGCAGGGAAACCAGTAACTGTGGATATATATAGATTTTGTGAAGATATAATCCCGTTACATCATCATAAAACAGTATTAACCAGTGATCTTTTCACTTATACGCTTGCCACTTTTACATGCATTTGAAAGAAAGTATTCGCAATATGACGTCACTGTAGTTATCATGTAATGACAAATGGTGTCATGTAGGCACTCATCATATTCGCAATCAGTATGGTCTATAGATGATAAGCCAAACAAAAATATGTTGTGGCTAGTATCTCTATCGCGAGTTCATCCTATTGGCTTTCGGACTATATCGGGATCATTTATCAGAACCACTATTTGAAAGCGCGTATGCTGTATTATTAACTACTGCAAACCCACGGGAGCTGAATGAGAGTTGGAAGCGCATTTTTCTTCTGAGAAAGCAAAGCTTTGTTTTCTTTCCACAACGATTAGCAAATATTGTGTTAGAACTAACATGGAGTAGATTCGAGGAGTAAAGTGTTTTCGTTGACAGCATGGTGCTTTGAGGTACACGTAATGGAATAGCTCCCAATACTTCCAGATTTGGAATTAAACATGTGATTTCTTTATTCTGTAGCTGGGTGACACGAGAAGAAAACATACCCGACTCCAGCGCTGTAGAAGGAGCAAAAGAAGCTACACCCATGTACATCACCTGTGGAACAATTCACAATATACAAATTAACAAAACGGAATACGATAAAATTGTGTACATGGATTAACAGATGCGGATTCCAGAGTTGTCACGTCGAACTATAAATGTGCCTTCGCACGACAGCCTCATCGATATAGGAAATGCGAGTCAGCTTACGTGCAATAACATATGACAGTATAAAATTATTTAAAGTGAACTTGATATCTCCCTAATACGCTTTCATGCACTCTAGCTTTTGTTCCGAGAAAACAATCTACGGCTTTAGAAATGATATAAGAGCATATGGTAAATTTCCAAATCGACATATTGTGGCTCAGTATATGAATGAGTCGCGTGCGTTCCCGAGGAAGAGAACAATTCAACGTGAAAAGTACGTTAGACGTTAAAACGACGTAAAAATGTGACGTAACTCGAGATAACGGCCCTGATACAGACGTATCGAATGATACCAATATCTGATGTCGCTGGAGTTCATTTTTCTCACACTGAATCCAGTGACATCTAAAGTTTATCGATAAATATCCTTTTCTGTTTTTGTGTACTCGATTATATGCATACGAACTAAACCCGTGTCAACTTTCTCACCTGAGATATAACCAAAATGATTGTTCCGGTGATTTGGGCCACCTTCGACTTGAACCGTTTCTGCAAGTACTGAAGTGACGAATATTGCAAAGATAAATAATAATGGCGCTAAACGGACTGTGCATGCATTCGGTACAATCTCAAAATACAATGCTTAATTATGAATCGATATAATATCAATGATTACAATTATGTCCCACTCACGGAAGGGTCGATCCAGTGAAAGTTGCTGGTCAGATTATCATCCAGCATCCTCACGTATTTCTAATACTGCTGAATTAGGGAATTGGCATGCATATAATCATGCATAATCTAGCTTGGGGATGTTTCTTTGATATGTTTTACAATACCAAACATGAAGAATCACTCAGTATGACAAACATCATTTCAGCACAATGTCAACTACTTTCTGACATGGCAACATCAAGATATTGAGCTGAAATTAACACGAATACACACTCATGCAGAATGATGGTAGCCCTAACAGAATGGTCTTAGCTCTTTGCACGAATTCCCGAATGCAACTTGAATATAGTTTATTTGATATGGTTTCACTTACCTCAAAGGAACTTGTTAGCTTTAGCGGGTAGAGCAAGGGAACAAACAGCTGTGCCGATACGATACACGAAAGAGCCATTCCGATGATGTAAAGGAAGTACTGCGTCCCCGATATATATATCTCGGCCGGAAAACCTAAAATCAGAATGGCTGAGAGGAACGACACCAGCAGGGACATGGAAGTCGGGATGAATCTCAACTGATGATTAGCTAGCAGGAATTCGTCCGTGGTCCTCTGTTTACCGCCAGTAAGGGCGTGATAAATCCCTATTCCAGTGGATATCAACAGCATAGCAGCAAAAACCACATAATCCCATGTTCCGAGTCTTCTTATGGAATCCTCCACCATTGTCGATGTTGGAGTCTGTAATTACAGGACATAATAGTCTCGTAGATGTATTTGGAGATAGCATCTACTCTCATCACCGACCACATGCGCTCCCTACCCCGATCACACCTACTAACAGTCTTCGGGTAAAACTATATTTTTCCATGGAATCAATTACTCATGCCGGTGAATGGAATTAAATTTATGATGTTAGTGTTGCGTTAGGATGATTTAGTTGTATTCAAGGCAGACATAAGTGACATCAATTTGTACCATAGCGCTGGATTGTAAAATGATAACCCTATTGGCACACACTTTCCAATTCTAAACATCATACAGAGCTACATTCTCCACCTAGTCTTGACCATTCTGAATACTGGACATGCAGGACTATACAGGTATACTGGCATTGGACCAGTTTATCAGTTTTATTTATTGTTGGAACGAGAGAGAGAGTTAAAGGTTTAACGTCGCGTTCAGCAATATTTCAGCTATATAGCTACGATCAAACAAAATTCAAAGTTACTAACCCATTAAACTAATACGTTAAAGGTACAAACATTAAAATTTGTACAACAAACCGATCTCTCTCAAATAATCTAAAATACAATCTTCTTTTACTCGGCTAAAAAGATCTTCCAGCGTAGATACTTACGATCTTAAAATCTATACAGTCTATGAGAATATGTTTCACCGTGAGATCTTCATGTCATGGAATAAACCGTGGGACCGGCTTTTTTTAGTAAATACGAGTTAATCGTGTATGGCCGATCCTACATCGTCTAATCATGGCCTGATCGAAACCTTTCTGGCTGTTCAGATGAGTACAACCAACAGGTTTTTTTAACTCGTGAAGTTTATTATCCATAGTATCCCATAAAGATTGAAACAGCTTTCTAAAATAAGCACAGTTAGATGGTCTGACATCATGCTATGGGATTCCTACAGGATCAATCTCTTCATCCAGAGCTGCCTTGGCCATTTTATCAGCTTCAGTATTACCTTAGATGTCAACGTGACTGGGCACCCAACAAAACACAATGTCTATCTGTTGATCAAATCTGATATCATATAATTGTAGAATTTTCAAGATGGTGGGATGAGTTCAATTTCCACTTTTAATAGCTTGAAGGCATGATAGTGATCTGAGAATATTACATATCTTATCCTTTTAGTGGACCCAATACCTTCTAAAGCCGACAATAGAGATTTTGCCTCTGCAGTGAATATGAAACTTTTACCTGGTAAACGATAGGTTTTAGTTTTGGAACTAAAGATAGTAGCACATGCTACTCTCTCACCATCTTTATAACCATCTGTATAAATAACCAGATGTGATCTGTATTTCTCTGTCAGTAGACCAAATTCTTGTGTATACACGAGCTGGCTCGTTTCTGCCTTTTTATATTTCGTCAGTGAAATATCTACTTCTTGTTTGGCTAACTGCCATGGTGGAGTTGGCAACAGCTTGTTATGTAAACCTTGTTGGGTTGGCTAACTTTAATACCAGCTGCTACAATGTGTGGTTTCACATGGCTTCCCAGAGGTGGAGTAATGGAGGGTTTCTTTTAATAGAAATCCGCGTACTGAGGGTCATATGCAGGATTTCAGTGGTTTGATCGCAATTTTGTGATATATTGCAGCGATATTTTAATTCTTCGAAGTTCTAAAGGAAATTCACCTGTTCGACATAAAAGCTTTCTTTAGGCGATGTTCTGAACGCACCGAGGCAAAGTCTTAGTCCTTGATGGAAAATAGGATCTAGCTTTGCCAAGTTTGACTTGCTTGCACCGTTGTAAACAATAGAACCTTAAGGGGTCACGTCCAATTAATCGAGGCGCTTTCTCGATGTCTTCGAGATGGATCGAGAAATTACTCGGCTGAAATCGGGAGGGCAGAACCGGGACCCCAGACGACGTCTCCCGCGGGGTTTGCTCCCGGTTCTATCTCGATCGAAACGTCCCGGTTTTCGAGATGGATGCGAAATGTATCGGTAATCTCGAAGGGGGTCCCGGTTTGTATATGTCCGAGTTTTGTTGGAATTAAATTGGTCGTTTCTTACTTTCCTGGCGATCAGTGCTGTGCGGCTACCATATTTTTTGGGGCAATCGTCGTATAAGCATGTCGCAGCTTAAAATAAAATTTCATGTTATTAAATGTTTAAAATCGATATATCCATGATCTGCATGATATTTCGTGAATCCAATTGAAAGAAAACATTTCATTTATCTATATAAATTAAGAATATAAAATTGAATGATTTTCTAACACACTGATTGTATATCTGATTAATAGCCGACGCGGTATAAATGTCACATCAACTGGATATAATCTAAATAATAATGATATGAAAGCATGCTATAATTATTATTCCATAAAATTGTTTTAAACCAAACATGGATCGTTTCAACCGAAAAGGAAGTGTTTGACCGGTGTTTTAACCTCGGTGTGTAATTTGTTTTATAATTTTGTATTATTCGTTGCAGATTCCATTTTACCGAGAATTACTCTCTTGAAATATCATTCAAGTAAGGAGATTATATCAACAGAGTTTATTTCTGATATAAGCTTGACAATTGGAACAAGAGGTGTTGATAATTCACACCACAGTCGGTCTGTGAAAACCGTCGGCTTGTAACAACAGTGAAGAGAGAGAAAGAAATGAAAGTAATTAGCGCCAATTCAGAGTGCAATCAGGCTTTACATCAACGTTCATGTACCTTTCACTACAACAATACCACGTGTTATCAGTGTGAAAAGCTTATATATGGAATGCTCAAACACTTTGATCGTGCGTTTATGTTTATAGTATCCGATTTTCAATGCATTACCAGACTTTCCTGTGGTTTTAAAAGCTGCTCTATTTCTGAAAACCGGGGAAATCTTTGAGGAGACGTGGTACAATCATTTTTCATGTCAAAATCCTATCAAATAAGTAATATCAAGCAACACCTCCCATTCTGATATACGTTCAGAAGAACATATGGAATGTTATTCCAGACTTGTACAATTTATTACAATTTGCAGTTCGTGGTCATATCTAATAAAGTACTTCAAATTCTAAAATAGGTTCGAAATAATTTACACTGAATAATAATGAGCCAACTTATGTAATTCAGTTGGTGATGTTTTTTTACCTTTCCATAGATCAAAATTGCGCTGTCAGAGCAAGTATGCGACTACAGATCTCTAGACGGAATAACAAAATAATGTTAAAGAATCATGTTCAATGTACTTCATTATCCACGGCTTAATGCATATGTACTCGCCGGGATTCGTCTCGGTGCCACAGAGAAGTACATATAGAGCAAGCATACGTTTTCCGAATGGTTCAACTTTCATTTGAAGGCATCTCGATTCCATTCTCGAAGCAAGTCGATTTATTTCGAGGGGGATCGAGATGGACTTTTACTTCGAGAGAAAACCGGGAGCAAACCGGGACAACAATCGATAGAGATAAACCGGGACCCTTCGAGACGAGATATTTATCGGCTTTACTCGTTTATTGAGAAACCGTCTCGATCGATTGGACGTGACCCCTAATCAAGTTTAGAACGAACAAGTGATCGATATAAATGGAGAAGAGTTTGATGATCTCCTCCCCACTTATAGCTGGCAACTACCTTCAACAAATCTACAGCTTTCTTGCATTTGGCTTTCAAGCAATTTATATGCTACCTGAATGTTAGTCGTTGGTCAAACAATACGCCAAAGAATTTGACCTCTTTTACCATTTTGGTTTCAGTTCCTTCTAATGTAAGTACTGGATCTTTGTGCTGGTAATATTGTCTGCAAAAGTCTATACAATTTGTCTTGGCTCTGGAGAATTCGAAGCCATTTTCTAGACACCATTTCTGAATTCTAGTCAGACAAAATTGTAATGTTCTCTCAATATTATGTATACTTTTTTCACTATACGATATGTTGAAATCGTCTACAAAGTGTGAATCATCAATTGATGTATTCAGAACTGCAGCTAAGCTGTTGGTCTTGATACTAAACAGAGTAGTAGACAAAATACTGCCCTGTGGGACACCCTGGTCCTGATCGAAATGATCATACATGGTTGTACCTAAACGAATTTGGAATTGTCTATCATTCAAGAAGTTGGAAATAAAATCCCATATTTTGAAGATCTTTCAGAATTTCGTATTTCCATGTAGTATGATAGGCCTTTTCTAAATCAAAACAGATAGAAACCACATGTTCATTCTTGGCTAAAGCATTCTTAACGTACGAGTCTTATCTGACTAAATGATCAATGGTACTTTTATTTTTACGGAAACCAGCTTGAACATCAGTAAGTTTCTTTTCAGTTTCCAGGTACCAAACAAGGTGATCATTTATCATGCGTTCCATTGTTTTGCCAACACAGCTAGTCAGTGAAATCGGACAATAATTACCAGGGTCTGTATGGTCACGGCCAGGCTTTGGTGCTGGTATAACTATGGCATTATGCCATGACGGTGGAAAATCTTCTCTTATCCAAAGTCTGTTGAATATGCGTAATAGGATTTCTAGAGAAAATTCGGGTAGATGTTTCAAAAGCTGATAATGAATATTATCAGGGCCTGCAGCAGAATCGTTAGCTTTGGTGAGAGAGGCATGAAGTTCTCCAATTGTAAACATAGCGTTATAGCCTTCATGTTTACCGGAGGGAAATTTAATTTAATTTTTCTCTTCACTTTTTTGGATACTTTGAAAATTAGGTACATAATTTCCTGACGAAGAGTTTTTGGCAATTGTTTCGCCTAATATATTTGCGATTTGTACTCTGTCAGTAATCACCTGGTTTCCATCGTTGAGATGATGAACGCTGGACTTGGAGCTTTTACCTTTTATTCTTTGGATCATATTCCAAACTTTGTTATAAGAGTATGTGTATTGATCTTGAAAATAATTTTTCCAAGAACCACGTTTATTCCTTGTCATGATTCTAAGAGCTTTAGCTCTTGTAACTCTGAGATCTTTCAGGATTAGGATGTCGGAGGAAATATCGTTCAGCTTTATTCTTCTTGCTTTGCAGTCAATTGATTTACCTCGAATCCTGAATGATCCAGAGGTACGCAACGCTGTACCAAACTATTTTAAGTTCACAGAACCTCCTTGCATTTCATATAAGTACACTAAATCTATAGCCACCAAAATATTCAATTACTCCAATGCTGTCCAGGAGTTTGACTGGAACTTATACACGTCAGGAGGCTATAGTTGTGATTGTGAATCGTCGAACTTTATCTATACACCATGCAAACATATTGTGACTGGTGACCTTGATGTGGTGAGTGATAAGGATCTGAAATTACTCCTGATGAAAGGACCTAAATATAGAGAGCCAAGAAGAATAAATCTGAAGGCCGACCAGAAGATAGTCCTGTCTGCATTGGAACAGTACGTTATTGATTGGTCTAAGCGAGAAAAAGTTGAACCTACAGTACTCGCTGATTGGCTGGACCTCACCAAGAGCAAGGTCGTTGAAACAATCCGCCATATTGACAGAAGTACTCTTCCCAAGCAAAACAAGTTCTGAGAAACCTCAATTCGCAAGAAGTTCTAGCAAATCTCCAGAGTAAATTCGTCATAGTCCCAGCAGACAAAGCTCCGAATAATATAATATTCATATGTAAATATTACTATTACCAGGTGCTGGTTAAAGAATTGAGTGTAGACATATCTTCATCAAATACGTCTACTTACTCCCAAACTGCATTTACTCTGGAAGATTTATTTAACAATCACAAAAAGTTTCTCAGGGAAAGAGGTATTTGTCTTCCAACCAATCATAACGACATAGCAAAAATATACTGGACTCCCAAAATGCATAAATCACCATACAAAGCTAGATTTATAGCTGGTTCTAGAAGCTGCACCACCAAGCTTCTTTCAACCCTATTGACGAGGGCCCTTCAGGAGGTAAAAGCATTTTGGGAAAGGTATTGCGCCACTATTTCTAAGAACTCTGGCGTTGAATGTATGTGGATATTGAAAAACTCAAAATGTCTTACGGAAGAACTTGGTGCTAAAGGTCACATACCGTACAGACATGTATCCACATGGGATTTCTCGACTCTCTATACTACAATCCCTCATCAGGACCTTATTGACCGTCTAAGTTCATTAATATTATCTGTGTTCAAGAAAACTGATCGTAGATATATTAATGTCGGAAGCCATAAAACATTCTTTAGCTCGACAACATACAAGCGATATCATTCATGGGATGTTTCTTTATTTATAGAGTTGCTTGAATTTCTCATTAAGAATATCTATGTGAAATTTAGCAACACAATATATCAGCAGCATATAGGTATTCCAATGGGTACTAATTGTGCACCCCTGTTGGCTGACCTGTATCTGTTCTCTTATGAATATGACTATATGCTGGCGCTTTCAAAAACCGATCCATTCAAAGCCCGTTTCTTCTCATTCACCAAACGCTATATAGACGATCTTCTCGCTGTGGATAATCGCTATATAAATGACGCAGTGAAGGATATATATCCACCTTCACTGGATTTGAAGGAAACTACAGATAGCCATACAGGCACATCTTATTTAGATCTCTATCTCTATAAAAATGAAGCGGGCATTCTCTCTCGTCGACTTTATGACAAAAGAGATGATTACAATTTCGACATCGTAAACTATCCCTTTCTGGATAGTAATATTCCAGTGGGACCTGCATATGGCGTATACATATCTCGCTTAGTAGCATTTGCTAGATCCTGTGTTAAATGTGATGATTTTAATCAACGTCACAAAACATTGTTGCAGAAACTTATAAAACAGGGCTATTCCACCAAGCGCCTCCACTCAAAGTTTCTCAAATTTGGCGATACATATCGCATGCTGATAGCAAAATACGAACGTAGCGTGCAAGATCTATGGCGCTACGTTTCGTAACTGGTGTCTAATTCCGCTTAACCCGGGGCTAGGGGCCGTATGAACCCATGTACTTCAAGACCCTCATGGTACTCATATGAACAGGCACAATCAAAGCGTGACTGAGATACATTTTTTTTTTAGCTGACGACTCTATAACGAATATTATGGATTAAGAATACTGATCAGCGATACGGATTTGATATTTGTGGAACATCATGATGTCTTGCCGGCATCATTGAAAACTGTTGACCGCTTCTCTCTTGCAGGAATCAAGCCTACGTTTATGTATACTATGATTGTCTTTTTGAATTTGGTGCTAATACTGTTGTGTGGAAAATGGAATAGGTCTTTGGATTATGGACGCGGATATTCTCTAATGGACGACGGCTGGATTATGAATGACGGACTAGACGCTTGTAATCGTAATATGTGCAAATCCTGGAGATGTGAGAATGGTTTGGTTGGCAATTTATATCAGCATATCTGAGAATAACTGTACAGGATCTGGAACATCAGCGAAAGATACTTGTTGTATTTTTTGGAACAAAGCCTTCCAAATTCTAGCCAACTCGCTTCATTAAAATTATACCTTGTTAAAGAGGGATCTTCAGCTGAGCCAGTAGCTCGTTAAAAAGTGAGAAAGCGATCACTTCAACAAAGATCCTCATGAACAGACCAAATGAGTTCTTCAAGAATAGGAAGGCCGCCAAGTGAGATATCTAATGCTGAGTAGGTTCCATGAGGTGAGTACAAATGTGTATAAGAACCATCATTACAAATACACAAAGAATGATTTGATATAAAATTTTCAAGAATTTTACCTTTACAATTGTCTTCATTATCCCAAAGGATATTACGACCGTTAAAATCACCCATCAATAAACAAGGTTTCGGGAGCTGATCGTAAAGATTCTGAAATTCACTAAGAGAGAGACTGGCAGAAGAAGGTGTGTACATACTGCGAAAACAATTCAAGGTAGTACGAACTGCTACAGCTTGTAAGTCTGTCACTAAATCAACAGAACTGTGCAAAACACCCATTTTAATCAATATTGAGTCGGTACTATTCAATTCAGATGAGGTAACATCTCCCTGAATTATTTGAACGGTAGTCAATATGATGTCAATACGTTCGGTATGATCAGAAGCAGACTTCCTATCATTTGGCTTGGTATCTACACTTTCACTGCATACCTCATTATCACTGACAATATTGTCATCCTCCGAACCACAATTTTCCTCCATCTCATCGAGGAGAGAGGTGTAATGGTTTGTGGTTTTCTCGTTCTCTTTTGAGGTTTTCTCGTTTCCTTTGTCGGAGTATGTCTTCTGATGACCAAGGTCATTTGTTTTCCCTTTTATGGGCAACCATCGGCACCTACAGTTTCAAAGCCTGACTGAGATACATCATTCTTTAGATGACGACTTTACAACGAATATTATGGATTAATGATACTGATCAGCGATACGGATTTGATATTTTTGGAACATCATGATGTATTGCCGGCATCATTGAAAACTGTTGACCGCTTCTCTCTTGCAGGAAACAAGCCTATGTTTATGTATACTATGATTGTCTTTTTGAATTTGGTGCTAATACTGTGAATATGGAATATGGAATAGGTCTTTGGATTATGGACGCGGATATTCTTTAATGGACGACGGCTGAATTATGAATGACGGACCAGACGCTTGTAATTCCATACGTCTACTGCTTTAACTTGAGGCTCTCCAGCTGACAGATTCTTTTTTCTGTTTGAGAGCCTCTGCATAAAGATCTTTACGAACTTCTGTGAGGGGAACAGGACGGGGATCCAAGGAATCATTTCTTTCATTGTTAGTTATGGTATCTCTAGATACCTTTTGGCCTTTGGACCAGTGTCCTTTTTTTCAGTGTCCTTCTTGATGACAAATTAGGCAATTATATCTTAAAGGACATTTCGAGTTCATATTTTTTTTTCTGGTCCACAAGTATAACATGTTTTCATTTGACCTTTATACCAAACAGGAAGCCTCCAACTAAAATAGAAGGAAGAGTACGTTTGAAACTTGACATCCAAATTCTTTGAACTCCTGTCTCAAACTCTCTATCAAACGAATATATGCTATATCAAGAACATCACCATAGAACTCAAATGTAGTTTTAATCGCGGAGTCTGGGAAGTCGCATGGTCCTTTCATATTTACAAGCAATTTCCTTGGTTCTATTTCCCCAAAATGACCACGTTGATCTCCAACGCGTATGCCTCCCGGCATCAGGCGAATTTTAGATATTTCATTTGCTAGTGTGACGTTCCACAGGGTATTTGATAACTGTACCAGCCGTGTAAGGACTGATCGTCCTGATCCAACAGTGTCTTTTAATGCGTGATATATATCAATCGAATTAGCGTTCTGTACGCCTGTGAGTTTTAGGCTCAGTGGTCTATCAAACTTTCTGAACGCCAGAGTAATGGTAAAAAAGAAAAAAAATCAGGCAAAAAAGTTCCACACTAGGAAGTCTCACTACAACTACAAAGAGTGACACGCACACACCTCAGCAGCGCGCTCTCCCAAAGAGCAGACATTGAGCCTCACTCCAAAGGTGTATACTACGCCCAAGAGAACCCCAGGTCTGGGCAGAACAATAGTTCAGCTCTAAGTCTTGCGAGTTGTCCGGCAACAACGAGGAACAAAAGAACAGAGAACAAAGACCAGCACAAACCTGTACACTCAGGGTTAAGCCTACAACATACAGCTATATATCTTTACTATGGTACATGTATGTAACCCACCTCGATATACGCAAATATTATGTTCAAATCGACCTAAGCCAAACCGAACGATAAACGAACCAACTACAAAGTAAACAAAACTGACAGGGAAATATATACACCAGCAGAATACGAAATATTTACAGGCAGCGAACAAACAGAGAAAAGAAGAGAGACAGAAAACAACCCGCCAACCGTCTCAGTCACAAAGACCGAGAAAGCAGCAATGGCGGGCCTCTGCCCTCTCAAACCGGGCCGAACCGACAAAGACAAACGAGAGATCCTGAAGGATCTTGGCGCCCACCATTGTCCGATAATTGTAAGCTAATGACAAGAGCATCTTTCTGTCCATTGTTAATAAGAACAAACGATTGATTTGTAATTTTGTTTACATAATTTCGAATCTGAGCGAAAAAAAAAAGAAAAAGGGACACTGGAAAACACCAAGACATAATCTTTCTAAGTTTCAGGAGTTTCTAGATTTCTAGAAACTGTACTTATGTCGGTTTTTATAGTACAAGAGAAATGAGCAAAGCTAGTCTGAAAGTGAATGTACATGTACGGAGGATCCTTCGTCTTCGTTTTGTAGTATTTTGTTTTGCACGTGTCATCATTGGGTACTGGAAGCGAAGACAAATCTCTTTGACACTTTGGCATACTTAAGATTTTATAATTAGGCACGAATGCTAATTCTGTTCTGTTTATTGGGCTAGTTTGAGATATCTCTTTTAAGATACCATGCTCGAAGATAGTAAGATGGTACAATACTTAATACTGAAGGAATCTGGTCCGCACAGTAGTGTCTGAATCCTGATTATCTCCCTTGGATCGAAACATGCAGTAGTCTACAATTGTCGAGTTGACATTTGTGACATTGTGTCACAAGAGTGACATCCCTTCATGTAGCTGACCCGCCAGCAGACGAAAGGGTTGGGCACTTGCAACTGCATGGACTAAAGAAAACTGATTTAAAATTTGAAGAAATACATTTTAATTCCGAATTATTTGAACTGCTTGATATGGAAGGTGAAGATATGGATATTCTCTACAGTCAATATATAGAATATGCCCCACAGTTTGATCCGCCGACTCTTGTAATGCAACGTCACAACTCGGGAATACCGTATTAATTTGAAGCGTAACTTGGATTTTCGAATCGGACCAAAACAGGTATCTTGCACAACTAAGCCCCTGTGTACCAAATTTCAGAAAGATCCATGGAATATTTCCTGAGAATTCACGATAACAATGTTTCAAGGGGAAATTCAAGATGGCCACCTGGCGGCCATACTGGAGTTTCGAATCGGACCAAAAAAGGTATCGTGCACAGCTGGTCCACAAGGGGAATCTGTGTACCAAATTTGAGAAAGATGCATGCAGTAGTTCCTCAGAAATCGCGATAACATGGTTTCATGGGGAAATCCAAGATGGCTGCCTGGTGGCCAAATTGGATTTTCGAATCGGACCAAAAAAGGTATCTTGCACAACTAGACCCCAAGGGGAACCTGTGTACCAAATTTGGGAAAGATCCATGCAGTACGTAGTTTCTGAGAAATCGCGATAACAAGGTTTCATGGGGAAATCCAAGATGGCCGCCTTGTGGCCATATTGAATTTCCGATTTGGGCCGAAAAGGTATTTTGCACAACTACACCGTAAGGGGAACCTATGTACCAAATTTGAGGAAGATCCATGCAGTACTTCCTGAAAAATGACGATAAGAAAGTTTCATGTGGAAATCCAAGATGGCTACCTGGTTGCCATGTTGGATTTTCGAATCGGACCAGAAAAGGTATCTTGCACAACTAGAACCCAAGGGGAACCTGTGTACCAAATTTGAGAAAGATCGATGCGGCAGTTCCTGTGAAATCGCGATAACAAGGTTTTATGGGAAAATCCAAGATGGCTGCCTGGTGGCCATATTGGATTTTCGAATCGGATCAGAAAAGGTATCTTGCACAACTAGACCCCAAGGGGAACCTGTGTACCAAATTTGAGAAAGATCGATGCAGTAGTTCCTGAGAACTCGCGATAACAAGGTTTCATGGGGAAATCCAAGATGGCTGCCTGGTGGCCATATTGGATTTCGAATCGGATCAGAAAAGGTATCGTGCACAACTAGACCACATGGGGAACCTGTGTACCAAATTTGAGAAAGATTCATGCAGTAGTTCCCGAGAAATCGCGATAACAAGGTTTCATGGGGAAATCCAAGATGACTGCCTGATGGCCATGTTGGATTTTCGAATCGGACCAAAAAAGGTATCTTGCACAACTAGACCCCAAGGGGAACCTGTGTACCAAATTTGAGAAAGATCCATGCAGTAGTTCCTGAGAAATCGCGATAACAAGACTTGTTTACGAGCGGACGGACGACGGACGGGCTGACTGACGGACGGACGACGGACGAAAAGCGATTTGAACGTCCTGAACAGTAAAAACTGAGAAACAATTCCAAAAATTCACCACAGCCACTCGTCAAAAGCGTTTACAAAATATATTACACAAAACTCAGAGCTAAGATCAGCTGAAATCCACAGAATTAGACAAATTTTTCGGACCGAAGTGCAAACACGTCCGACTCCTAATCTCGCTACATCCGGGCCTCTTGTTGGAATAAATAAATATGATATATAATTATTACTTCAGGTCTCACACCAAATCCTTTACCATGTAGCCTTCTCTCTTCCTTAAACAGTCATCCTTTTTTTCAGATAGAGCCAAAATGTTTCTCCCCTGGTCTCGATATATGAGCGCCCTTGAAAATATTATTTCGGTTCAATATAGAAACATTTACGACTGAAAATGGTTATCCAGATCCGTAATCGAAGGATAGGCGATAACAAATCTTTCCTGTGGGTGCTTCATAAAATTATACTATTGGGGGGAGATTGGTATAAATACAGGCGAAAACATATCTTCAGAAAAGGATGACGTCATCACAGTCATCAGAATTGCTAATTCGACCATTTTATCCCAAACATCTGTACACAATCCCTCTAACAGTCCAGAGTTTTTGTTACATGGTACACCTTGATCCAAGTCTATATGTAGAGTTTTAGTCCCTTCGCCCCAGGAGTACAAATACATTTAGTGTGGTGGAGAGAAACGTCATCCCCTCCCCCCATGATTGTGATACACCTTGTATGTCCCAAGTGAAGTGGGAAAATTTGTCAAACAGGGCTACGCTAGTTTCTAAAATTCAGGGATATATATCATACATTGAAGGCAAAATGTTTCGTACTATATTTCGTAACGGGCTAGGAACCGTTTGATAACATGTGTTTTACATCTCCATGGTTTCAAATGAACATCCATAATCAAAGCGTTACTGAGATACATACTCTCGAAAATGACTTGGAAATTTGGATACGAATAATGGTCAGTGATTAGGACGTTGTCAAGAACATCAAAATGTCTTGCTGACATCATTGAAAAGTGTGATTGTCTTTTTGAATTTGGTGCTAATACTGTTATATGGAAATGGAATAGGTCTTTGGATTATGGACGCGGATATTCTCTAATGGGCGACGGCTGGATTATGAATGACGGACTAGACGCTTGTAATATACAGAATGCACAAAAATGCAAATGTGAATTATGTAAAAATTATGTTTGACAAGAAAAAAACGTGCAAGCGATGACTGAGAAAAACTTTGTAAAAGATAATTAAGGCTACACGCCAGAACGGTTGTATCCTTACAATATTCGTTAATTTCTTTATTATATTTCCAGCAGATGAGGTGCAATGCACATCCTAAACAAAAGCTGACTTGTCCATAGCCCCAGCGACCATCTTGAATTTAAGCCAAATTTTACAAATCTTTATATATATACTCCTTCTAAACCGCGGAGCAATTCTATTGGAAACGTTGCATACTAAACTGATGGATTGTGGATCAGGGTGATTGTGACAATCTGCTCCATAAAAAATATGGCCGCCATTGACCAATCAAATGTTTTCTTGGTTTTCAAGTAACGGATTTTGGACTGGAAATGTATGTGCTATGAAAACATGACGATCGAGAATATGCGAAACTTAGGTTTCTGGGTCAGGTGGTTTGGCCGTCGTCTTGAATTTCGTGAAAAACTCAACAAATCTTCAAAGCGGTATAACTATACTACCTTCATTAGATTTGCTCGTTATTCACAAGAACTAGCTCTTTCATAAATACTTTGCCTGCTCTTTCTAGTATTCACGACTGTGGGAAACGTCACTGGTTGGTGGGGGGAGGGGATACCAGGGCATCAGAGAGCAACATATTGAATTTGTGGTTAACATCATTCAAATCATTTTACAAGGCTCGGTTGTGCGGCGGTGTTCATGCATCATAAAGAAGACTATTAGACATTTAACAAGATCCAATAATTGGAACTGCACATGTGTTTTGTGTTTCCGATTTCAAATTAGGCTATCTACATCTGAGAAGCTATTTTTTGTCATTTAGAAAGTTGTTGCACTATCTTCGTTATTTTGGGATTACACTATCTTAGTATAGCACAGATGTTAATGCTGAAAATTGGTCGAGTCCCATGCGGGATTCGAAAAGGCGACCACCAGAGTAAGGAACCCACCTGCTCGCACTATATGTCGGCGATCTAAACGATTCGGTCAACAAAACAGGTAGCAGACCGGTAGCCTTGAAAGTGAACATTCAGTATCATTTTGGTACTGTATCGTTCGCTTTCAAGACTACCGGGTACTGTAATGTTCGCTTTCAAGACTGCCGGTCTGCCACCTCCCATTTTGTGGGAGGCCCGTTGGCCGAGTGGTTAGATGGCCGACATATAGTGCTGGCGGTTGGGTGCCTTACTCTGGGGGTGGCTAGTTTGAATCCCGCATGCGAGTCACCAATTTAGAACATTGGAATCTGTACAAAAACACACAAGCCAAGCATTACCAATTCTAAATTATTTGAATGATATAAATTACCAGGAAGAGTATATAACAAATCTATAAAATTACAAACGGTATTAGCAGTTATTTTCCTTATCTGGCTCATATATTTCGTTTATAAAGAGGAAATTGTCCACCCCCTACATCCGACCGTCGCCAGCCGGTGAAACGGTGGTCAGCCGGTGGGGCTATTTTCGCAACACAGGTTAGGTGGTGTTAGAAATTTGGATTTCTTTCACATTTCTTCGGAGGTCATGGGCAATATTAATGGATATTCATTCATGAGAAATAACAGTCGTCATCTCAATTGTTTGGTTACGTAGCAAAACATCTTATACTCAAAGATATCGTACGAACACGGGAAGCGATGCTGTTTTCGAGCGAAATTTCGTTTTCAAGGTGTTTTCATCACTAATAACTGACACTAATCGGCACATATTATCATGTGTAATTATTACCCATTCAATGCTGTTTGTTTATATTTCACCAAAACTTCAATAGATTGAATTAGCGTAAGCATCTATATTAATTAACAAGCCACACCATGCGCGTCTATTCAGGCTACGGTGAACAGTATAAAGGAAAGTTATACTGGGACGGTGGACAGCAAATATATGAGACGGTGGTCAGCATGTGTTTACAAGTAGTAGTTGTGATACTCCCATAAGGAACTATGTTACGCAATATGTTATGCGCGTATGAATCTGAACCGGAGATAGTCCGGGGGTGATAAGGCTGATTCAGACTAGAGCGGAACTGTTATGGTGGCTGTAGCTTGTAAACGACTGTCCACGAATAAATGCTGCATCTTTCCGTCAAACCATCTTCCATCCATTTATTGTGTGATAGTAAGAACCTTGCAATACTGGTCATCACATCTGGCGCCGCGAGCTAGGTTTGGAGGAAGAAATTAACAAGATCTTAACTTGGGAAAGTGCTAACTGGCCGGGGACAATTGTGCCGACCGCGTGGAGGGCCGTCAGTTTATGCAATTGTTGCACAAGGTCGTCTCGGACGGAGTCACCGGAAAAAACACAACAGTGGAAGAACCGTGTGGGGAAGGCCTAGGATTTCTCCAGGAGAAGAAACCAAAGTTTCTTCGACGGACGTACTGTGAAATTGTGTGAACTGGGGAACAATTTTTCTTCAACAGAAAATTGAGCGAACAGTGAACAATTTTTCTTCAACGGAAAATTGAATTAACCGGAGTGAGGTAGAAATTCCCGCCCAAAGCAGGAGTTGTCAGGGCGGGCAGGGGAATATCAACCTTCCACCTTACACGGATTCAACGGAGTATTATCGGACCCAATGTAGTGCCCGAAGGGTCAATTCTTGGGCCAGTTCTTTTTCTCCTATATTAACGATATAAACAACGTAACAGATATATTGAAAATTATTCTTTTTGCAGATGATACCAGTGCCGTATTTTCTTCAAATAACCTTGTCGGGGCTATTAACACCATGGCCCATGAACTCCAGAAGTTACATTCTTGGTTTTGTTGCAACCGCTTATCATTGAACATAAAGAAAACTAAATACATGTTAGTCAAACCCAATACCCATAGACCTTCTACTAACATACCTTCATTATATGTTTCAGGCACCGAAATTCGACTTGTTCATCAATTTAAATTCTTAGGCCTCATTATTAATGATCAGCTGAACTGAAAAACTCGTATAAATTACATAGGTAATAAGGTATCTAGAAATATTGGCATCATAAATCATATCAAAAGCTCCTTGAATAAAAAGACATTATTTATATTATATTACTCTATGACATTTCCGTACTTGAACTGTTATAACGTTTTGTGGGGAAATACATATGTTACTCATTTAAACCCATTAATTATACTGCAGAAGCGCGCGATCAGGTCAATAACCTTTTCGACTAAACTGGCTCATACACTATCCCTGTTCAGAGAATTGAACATCCTACCCCTACTCAAGTTGAACAAATATTCTTCCTTTCTCCTTGTGCATAAATTTTTCTACAAGAAAGAATTTTTACCAATAAATTTCCAGGACTATTTCATCAAGCAGTCTGATATACACCGCCATCATACCAGGGGACAATTAACCAACTTGTATAGACCATTTTATCAGTCCAACTTATCATTTTATACCGTCAAAATTACTTGACGACGAGAGTGGAACAATTTGCCGCCTCCACTCAAATGCATCGAATCTGCTTCTCTTTTCCGATCGAAAATTACAACATATGTTCTTCAAGACTGACCTATTTTCACAGTGCAATTATTTCAGACATATTCACCATATCAATCTATAGTTTGTTTTCTTTCCAATGCCATGTATATATTATTTGTTATCTATGTATAAAATTTGGGATAGAACAAACCCTCTGGGGTTTTATTCCGGCCAATTAGTTTATTGTATCATACAGCATCTACTAATGTACGGGCGACCAAAACCGGAATACTTATCAGACTTGAATTGGATTTAGGGACCAATTTTGTTCCAAGGTGTGGATTGAGCCTGAAAATCATTAGTTATCATCTCGACTATCATTTCCAATGTTTCAGTGTTCGTGATTCAGGTTCGTGCAAATTTAGCAGAGTTTGAACCGCACTATTTATACGAGCTTCCCCTGGGGTACATGATCCCGCTTTGTCCCTCTAAAAACCCTCTCATGACTGGAGTAGTATAGAATGGACCACTGGAGGTCCGTTTATGGGCTATAACTCTGTTGGCACAATTCCTGATTATCTCCCCTGATTCGCACATGTCTGCCCCTAAATAAGACCCAATTTTCCCTTTTACTACTTATCAGATTGCCGTCACTATGACGTCACATCCGCTCACATGACATTCAGGTCACAGGTCACATCCGGGTCAAAGGTCACTTCCTGTCACGTCCTTCCTGGAGCAGTGGGCAATGTTAGTCCCAATGGGAAACCCACTCATGAACATTTGCGGTATAGGGTGTGACCCCTTGTTTTTCTGTCTCAAGCTGTAGAACACGACGGAAGGAGTCTCGAGGCCATGCGTTGAATTTTGTTTAAAAAGTTACTGTGCGCATGCGCACTGGGCAAGAAGCGCTGGGGTGGACGTTTTGGGGTCTAGGTGAACCCATAGTGGTCCGATTGAGTTTTGTGATGTGTCATCGTGAAGCACTCAAGGTGAAGCGTCCAACTGGATGGGTGTGGGGTGGAACTGCCGTCATTCTGCGCATGCGCAGACAGGGAATTGTGAGAAAAGGGCATTGGAAGGGACGTTTTGGGGTCGAGGTGGACCATCCGTGGTCCGAATGGGTCGCGGGAGGTATCAGTGTGAAACTCTCGTGGCGGACCATCCGACTGGACTAGTGTGTCGTCCGTTTTCATCATTCTGCGCATGCGCAGTCTGGCCGCAGTATAGAAAGCAAGCATTTTGGGGGTTCGTGGGGATCTGTTGAGTGATTGAGGGACCATCCGTTGTCCAAATGGGCGTTTTGGGGTTGCATGCGGGTGTGTTTCAGCGATTGAAGGACCATTCTTGGTCCGAATGCGTCGTGTGCGGTGTCAACGTGAAGTTTCGTGATATAGACCACGTCTTGAGGGATGTCCACGTCATCTGTGACGTCATTGGTGACGGGGGGGGGGGGGGGTTTGAGTGAATGAAGGACCTAATTGGCCGTATAGTGTGTCATCTTGTAGCTCTCTGCATGTAGACGACGAATGGTAAGGTTTTTGTTGGATGTCATGGGGGAGCGTCCAACTGGATGGTTGTGGGGTGGGAATATCGTCTATCTGCGCATGCGCAGTAGACAAAGAGTATGTGAATAGACGTTTTGAGGCATAGATGGACCCATAGTGGTCCAAATGGGTCGTGGGAGGTGTCAATGTGTAGCACTCGTGGCTCCGACTGGATGAGTATGGAGTGGAACTGACGTGAGCATTGATGGCCACTTGTTTATGCTCGTAACCTATTGTACAGAAAACACACAAGACTGGGTTTTGGGTGAGATCTCATTTGTTTTTTCGCCCTTGCCCTAAAATATAAACTTTCCTACACTAACCGTGCGTAAAATAACGACTTGGCACGCCTATAAAAACATTATTTCTTAAATTTAAACCAGGAAGTCACACAATATCATTTGTACACTGGAAATTAAATATCTTCTCTCATAGAAAGATAGACACGATCATACGAAACAACATTTTAAGACCCAATTTCCCCTTTTACTACTTATCAAATTGACGTCACTGTGACGTCACATCCGGTCACGTGGCATCCGGGTCACATCCGGGTCAAAAGGCGCAAGTTCACTTCCGGTTACGTGACGACCCAGCGCAGGACAGGACATGTTAGGTCCATTCTGGCGCAGTGGACAATGTTAGTCCCAATGGGAACCCCACTCATGGACATTTGCGGTATAGGGTGTGGCCCCTTGTTTTTCTGTCTCGAGCTGTAGAACACGATGGGAGGGGTCTCGAGGCCATGCGTTGAATTTTTTGAAAAGTTACCGTGCGCATGCGCACTGGGCAAGTTGCGCTGGGGTGGACGTTTTGAGGTCTATGTGGACCCATAGTGGTCCGATTGGATTGTGTGAGGTGTGCGCGTGAAGCACTCGTGGGGGAGCGTCCAACTGGATGGGTGTGGGGCGGAACTGACGTCATTCTGCGCATGCGCAGATAGGGAATTGTGGGAAAGGGCATTGGAAGGGACGTTTTGGGATCGAGGTGGACCATCTGTGGTCCGAATGGATCGTGGGAGGTATTGTGAAGCCCTCGTGGGGGACCATCCGCCTGGAATAGTGTGTCGTCCGTTTTCATTATTCTGCGCATGCGCAGTCTGGCTGTAATATAGAAAGCAGGCATTTTGGGGGTTCGGGGGTCTGTTGAGTGATTGAGGGACCATCCGTGGTCCAAGTGGTGGACCGTGGGGGTGTCATCTTGAAGCTCTCGTGGTGTAGATCACGACTTGAGGGATGTCCATGTCATCAATGACGTCATCAGTATGAGTAGTATTGGGGGTACGTGGGGTGTGTTTGAGCGATTGAAGGACCATTCTTGGTCAGAATACGTCGTGTGAGGTGTCAAAGTGAAGCTTTCGTGGTATAGACCACGACTTGAGGGATGCCTACGTCATCTGTGACGTCACCAGTAGGAGTAGTAGCCAAGTGGGCATTTTGGGGGTGTGAAGTAAGGTATTTGGGGTAGAGATGGACCGTGTTTGGTCCAAATGGCCCGGTTGGGATATCCTAGTGAAGCTTTCGTGGGGTAGAGTCAGATTGGCGTGTTTTTATTGGGAGTCGCGCCAATCTGCGCATGCGCAGTTGGGGTGTGGTAAGTAAAGTGGTTATTTCTGAGGTGCGTGTGGGTGTGTTTGAGCGATTGAGGGACCATTCTTGGTCTGAATGCGTCGTGTGAGGTGTCGGAGTGAAGCCCTTGTTGTGTAGACCACGAATTGAGGGATGTCCACGTCATCTGTTACGTCATTGGTGACGTCATCAGTAGGAGTAGTAGCCAAAGTGGGCATTTTGGGGTGTGAATTGAAGGTATTTGGGGTAGAGATGGACAATTCGTGATCCAAATGGACCGTAGGAGGCCTTATTTTGAAGTTCTCTTGAGGTAGCGTCGGATTGGACTGATGTCTAGTCCGATTTCATCATTCTGCGCATGCAGAATGGACCGTGTCGGGTGTCATCTTGTAGCTCTCTGCATGTAGACGACGAATGGTATGGTTTTTGTTGGAAGTCGCGCCAATCTGCCCATGCGCAGTTGGGGTGAAATAAGTAAAGTGGTCATTCTTGAGGTGCGCAGGGGTATATTTGAGAGATTGAGGTTCAATATCTCATCCAAAGATGGAGTGTATGGTGTCATGTTGAAGCTCTCGTGGTGTAGACCACGAATTGAGGGATGTCCACGTCATCTGTTACGTTATTGGTGACGTCATCAGTAGGAGTAGTAGCCAACGTGGGCATTTTGGGGTGTGAATTGAAGGTATTTGGGGTAGAGATGGACCATCCGTGATCCAAATGGACCGTATGAGGCCTTATTTTGAAGTTCTCTTGAGGTAGCGTCGGATTGGACTGATGTCTAGTCCGGTTTCATCATTCTGTGCATGCAGAATGGACCGTGTCGGGTGTCATCTTGTAGCTCTCTGCATGTAAACGACGAATGGTATGGTTTTTGTTGGAAGTCGCGCCAATCTGCGCATGCGCAGTTGGGGTGAAATAAGTAAAGTGGTCATTCTTGAGGTGCGCAGGGGTATATTTGAGAGATTGAGGTTCAATATCTCATCCAAAGATGGAGTGTATGGTGTCATGTTGAACCTCTCGTGGTGTAGACCACGACTTGAGGGATTTCCATGTCATCTGTGACGTCATCGGTGACGTCATCAATACGAGTGATAACGAAAGCGGCAATTTCAGGGGTGCGTAGGGGTGTGTTTGGGAGACTGAGGGACCATTCGTGGTCAGAATGGGTTCGTCCATCATTTCGAACGACACGATCTCCGAGCGCTCAACTGTCCATCCCCGAGCTCCGAGCTCTCAACTGTCCCATTCCCGCGCTTCGAGCGGCTGCGCTCTTCCCGAGCTCCGATCTCCCGACTGTCCCATCCCCAAGCTCCGAGCTCCAAACACCCAACTGCCCTATACCCGTGGTCCGAGCTCTTGCATATAAACACGACATACATCTGTGAAAGCTTCATTATACTCCGGGTGCCCGTGGAGCCATGGTTTACGCCTGTCACTTGTGTTCGAAGTCATTTTCCACGTCATTTAGTCTACGTAGACATTTGCGGAATCCAGATAACGCGCAAATTCAACGTACGCGCGAAGAACGATCAACACCTACGTCACACACGAGAGTTAGAGCAACTCTATACCATGACGGTGAGCGGCCCTACGGGATGTGGAAAGACGTCCTGGGTGATGAAATTCTTAGAGGAAGGTGTGGCCACCCCAGCTCCGACACGCGTTGTTTGGTGCTACAGCCAGTGGCAGTCCGCCTACGAAACTACAATATTACAGAATGTGAGCTTCGACCCAGGGATTCCTCACGATATCGATCAAGCGTATTTCTTCGATTCCGCTCAGGTCAATATAATCGTGCTCGCTAACCTGATGAGTGCGGTCAAGGACAATTCGAAAATCTATTCACCAAAGGATCCCATAATCGGAATCTGTCCGTCATCTATTTGGCCCAGAATCTCTTTCCTCAAGGGAAGGTGTCCAGAGATATAGCCTTCAACTGCCAATACTTTATGTTGCTCTCCAATCCCATCGACAGAGCACAAATCCGTGTGTTTGGTAGTCCAATTTATCCTCAGAACATCGGCCATTTCATGCAGGCGTATCAAGGCGCGACAAGTCGTCCGTACGGCAAACTGTTCGACCCAGCCGTTACCCGGCGAGGGGTCACCACAATGTCATATACCCCTACACCATCCACCGAGTCCACACCTGGCAGCCATCGTCCAGCGGCAGCAACCCACCCTCATACAGCGGGTCCCCTTCATACCATCAGTCCCGATGAAGCCAACTGTGAAGGACCAACCCAAACCCGTACAAAGGAATGAACACCACGTGAACTCGATGCTATGGAAGGATTTGTTCAAGGAAAGTATGGACGCCGAGATGGGCTAGACGTTGGAGGCCACAAAAAAACAAGTTTCACCACAAAGGGTATTCGAAAGAGGAAGCCGCAATTTTAGCCCATAACACATTGGTACCCAGATTACGACGAGCTTTACGTCAGCAGTATGTCGATCTCGTGACTCAAATGAAATTGCTGGACAAGGACCCGGTCCATATGAAAATCGAAAGATGAATTTGAATTGTATGTGTCACATCACGCCACTTTTATATTATGTAGGTCACTTCGTCAGTTAATACGATGTTGATTGTATTGACGTAACATTGTATCGTGCTGTTCAGTTTGTCAAATTGATGATATGGCTCCGGGCTCCAGTTACATGTATTTTATTAATTGCTTTTTCGTTCACATCCAAGTACAATCGAATGAAAGAAACAATTTATCAAAATGAAAGAATTTAAGTGTCTAAAAAATATAACATACTCGAATGGAAATTTAATATTGCGTAAGACCCATTTATGTTTACAATGTAAATTGGCTTGCAGCTGATGTTCATATATTTTGATGGAAATTTCAAGGTTTGTGACCCGGATGTCACGTGGCCGGATGCGACGTAACAGTGACGTCAATTTGAGAAGTAGTAAAAGTGAAAATTGGGTGTTATTTAGGGAAAGAAATTTGCGAATCAGGGGAGATAACCAGGAATTGTTCAAGCAGAGTTATGGCCCCTGAATGAGACCTAATTTCCACTTTATATACTACTGACTGGGTAATTCTACCATTGTGGTATATAATTTTCTGTCGTGGTACAGTTAATTGCATGTGCCGGGAAAACAACTGTACATGATATTTGCTTGATGCGTTATTTCTTTGTACATTTACATATAATGATTAAACGATCCATTTTAGTAACTTTATGGTAATTTTATAGACGTTATTATGACTTATTTATCTGTCCTTAGAATAGTCATGCTGTCTACCTATGAATTATAATCTGTGAATTTTGGGTATTTGTGAGCAAATTAGGAACGACCATTGGCTTGTGAAATGAAGTAAGGTAAGCAGAATTTTAAATTAGGAAAATGTCGAGTAATGTTCATTTCCAAAGGGCCGTACCTTTACAGCATGCACCGTTACGATGTCACACCCATAAATCAGTGGAGTATATATTCCTTGATTGACTGAAGGAACCTGATAGGATTCATCTCTGTTGATCTCGGCATGGCAATTAACCTGTATACAACGAGACAATATTGCCCTCCAATGACAAATTTGTCAACTACGTTTCTGTCAACTATACCGGTACGTATACTATTTGGTAACGTAGGTCTTCTTGAGATTTTGGTAACAGAGTTTGACATTTTGGTAACGGAGATGACACAATTGTCGTCAACTACGTTACTTTTTGTCAGCTACGTTACTAAGCTTTTCGAATTCACAAACTTAACTTTTCAGTAAGAACCGGAACTCTAGGATGATTAGTTTAATCTACAGCTGTCTGCAATACAATCAAACAACTTGTTTGTCAAATACCGGTAAATCCATTAGCTTGATTTAATGTCGCTTTGGTGTAGATCAGACATTAGATTTACATACAATGTGAGATGATATAACCATTTTTGTATCATAACCGTCAGAACACTCGTCCTTCTTCATATTCGCTGCAGACAATACAACCTGTTATCGTTAATCTTAACTTCGCTGGTCACCGCTAGCCTCACACCGCTGAACCGGCACGGGTTCGAGCCCAGCTGGTCCATGTGTGAAAGTTTGTCAGTTACTTGCCGAAGGGCGGTGGTTCTCTCCGGGTACTCCGGCTTCCTCCACCAACCAAACTGACTGTCACCATATGAGTGAAACAAACTTGAGTGTGGCATTAAGCCAAATTCCCTCTCTCCCTC
Source organism: Hanleya hanleyi (assembly GCA_036873755.1). NCBI lineage: Eukaryota > Metazoa > Mollusca > Polyplacophora > Lepidopleurida > Hanleyidae > Hanleya > Hanleya hanleyi. The sequence goes on along the minus strand of JAVTVY010026233.1, from coordinate 31,475 downwards.
GTTAATCTTAAACCTTATCACTGTTGACTTTACCAGCTCGTCTTCTAACTGTCCGTAATGTAGTTTACACAAATATGCTGACGAAGAGTTGTGTAATTCATATTAAACACAATTGTTAAATCTGCCGATGATCGTATGGTGTACTTATGATATCCATGTAACTACAAACACTAAAAACGTGCAAGAAAAAGGCAATTCATTTTGGAAAATTTCCCCGTCCAAAATATACCGTATAATTGAAGAATGATGACTAGCCCTACGAGGAACGGACATGAATCGAAGAAATTTTTCTTGCGTCCAACTTGCCAGAACAACGTACTGTCTGTCTCACAATACGAGGGAACGGGATTTTCGGCAATATATAGGATCAGATTTTTCTTAGAGCATTGCAATTTTGCAAATCATAGATCTGAACATTATTTGTGCATTTATATCCTGAAATTTTATGAAAATCCAACCAAAAGTTTGGTCAAATTCACCAAAACAAATGCCGTCACAATTTTGCATGTTAAAGTATGATGTCAGAGAGGCCAGCCCCGATGTTACAACAATGCAAGCCCAAAATCATTGCGCTTTGAAAATAACATGCAAGGGCGGATCTACGGGGGGTTCAGGGGGTCCGGACCCCCCTATGAAACCTAAAAAAAAATATTTTTTTTGGAGGGATCAGCGAACCCTGGGATTCCACGTAGAAATAATGTCTTGAAATGATATGTAAATTAAATGAATGTGTATTATGTAATTAGAGTAACTATATGTGTATTAAACAGACCATCATCTGTTCATGTATTTTGTGAGTGTACTATTCAAGTTGGAGTTTCAATATGTATCTAAAATCAGATATTATCGCCGCGAGCGCACCACGTGTAGTGGTGTGTTATAGGCCTGTTTTGTTTGTGTTAAACCAGGAAGTCAAATGGAGTCAGGCATATTCTTCAATATCGATGCGTGTTCATGCGAAACAAATGTGAAAATAGAACAATAAATCTTACTACATTGTGTTCAGATTTATTTCCGGGAAAACGTGTAAAACGCATCACCCGCAACCTGGGTGCCCGGAGCTTCCGGGGCCTAGGCGACCCCTGAACCCTCGCCTGTCAGGCTGTGAGGATCGCTTATTTTAGCTTTGTGTAAATGAATTAGTATCATATTGGTTCTAATGTTCCATGATGTAAAGGTCATCGATTTTTTATCTGTTAAATATAACTAGAAAGTCAAATGGATTCAGGCATGAAGTATGATTTTTACAATATCGATGCGTGCTTATAAATGCGAAACAAACCTGAAGTTAGAACCATAAATCTGCATACATTATGTTCGAATTTATTTCCTGGAAAACGCTTAGAACGCATCTCCGGAGATCTAGGACTTCGAAGCTTCCGGGGCCTAGGCGGCCCCTGGACCCTCGCCTGTTGGGCTGTGAGGATTTCCTTGTTTTATTCTTTTGTGAATGAACCGTATCGGTAGGCATATTGGTTTCCCTTCCATGAACTAAATACCATCGTTTTGTATGTTTTAAATATAACTAGAAAGTCAAATGGATGCAGGCATGAGGTGCGATTTTTTCAATATCGATGCGTGCTTATAATTGCGGGAAAATCGTGAAAATAGAACCATAAATCTGCATACATTATGATCAGTTTTATTTCCGGGAAAACGCTCAGAACGCATCTCCGGCGATCTAGGACCCCGGGGCTTACGGGGCCTAGACGGCCCCTGGACCCTCGCCTGTTGGGCTGTGATAGTCGACCCCCCCTATGAATTTTGCCTGGATCCGCCCTTGACATGCGACGTATCAGAGATTTTCTTTGATTCTAGATAGATTTCTTTGAAATTTCAAAATAAAATTTCGCAAAAAGTCATGGTTGAAACTTTTTCGCTACTTTTCCAGTAATATTTTCTTTGCTGATCACCGTAGCACACGAGCTCGAGTCTTTGCTGGTTACCGTAGCATGCTCGTGCTGTTCACCGTAGCCTCTTTAGACGCACATGGTGTAATTTTTAATTACTATCAATGCTCCCGCTAATTGAATCCATTGCAGTTTGGATGACATACAAAGAGCATTGAATGGGGAATAACTACGCATGATAATATATACCGATTAGTGTCAGTTATTAGTGATAAGAACAATTTAAAAACGAAACTTCGCTCGAAAACGGCATCGGTCCCCGTGTTCGTACGATATCTAAAGTACAAGGTGTCCTGCTACGTAACCGAACGACTGAATTGACGACTGTTATTTCCCATAAATGAATATCCATTAACAGTGCCCATGATCTCCGAAGAAACGTAAAAGAAATCCAAATTTCTAACGCCACCTCATCTGTGTTGCGAAAATAGCCCCACCGGCTGACCACCGTTTCACCGGCTGGCGACGGTCGGATGTAGGGGGTGTTGTCAGCACAGCAGAAAAAGTCCTGGTCGATACCACAAATTCTCAATAACAACAAGTCTAGCATATTTCCATTTTCTGATCCGTATGATCACCATTTACTTTTCAAGTCAAGCTTTCACAAATTCAGCTTGAATAAGCTCTCGGCTCTTGCTAACTTCCTCGTGGCATTTAATCAACCACATGGCGTGAATCGGTTTCAATACGGAGGTCCTGGTTTCAACCTGTACTTTGGCAATCTCACGGGTTTTCTTCTCCCAGCATGGTCATAACTTGATTGACGAACCAACCATGAGAGCATTTCTTCAGTTCTTCCTTCAACTCTTTGTTTAAAGACCAAAGTCCAAAGGCTGTAACATGTCTGTACAACATGCTGGGGCGTTTCAGCTTGGCCAGTAAATCGTCTCCCTGGTGTGCCTTGAAACATCAAAAATAGCTAGGCACTTTTGGGTTGGGAGTAGCTTGAGGGCTGATTCGCTGTTTTCTACCGTACGGCACAATGACTTCGTCCCCGTATCTCATCATGCACTCGCCCGTTCTTCAGTGAGACTCAGTGTGTTTTATGTCCCATCCAACCTGAAATGTCACTGGGGTGGCAACGGTCGGATTTACCTGCGTAAATTAGCTGTGGAGGAAGTATTTCCCCGGCTTTGCTCACCGCGGGCAGGGCTGTGATCTGGCGCTTGTCGTCGATTCCGCTAACAGCCACTTGATAAGACCACCGTTTCTCCATTGTCCTGTCACCCCCGGGAACAATGGTGAATCCGTTCTGGTCGCAGTTGATCACAAGTTAATCGGAAATGTTGTTTTGATCGATGACATTAGACACTCTTTTCACAAAGTTGGCCTCAATATCGTCAAAAATTTCCGATAAAAATTTCTTCCTGGAATTTACTGCCATTTATTCGTCAACGGCATTATTAGCGAACTTTGTGGTATCGGCTTATAAAGTCTCTCAATTCTGAGGGTTTGGTACACCAGGCATTCGTGGAGGATATGTGGTGGTGATCCATCTCCATCAAGTCAATTTCAGCCAGTTATGATGAGTTATAGTTTTTTGTATGGTTTGACTTTGTCGAAATAGTGTCTATGTATTTTTTCCATACATTCATAGCCTAACAAAATGTACTGAAGTTCTGACACTGTGTTTTATCTCACCGCTTGCGAAAACAATCAGCGTTCAGGTGCTGCCAAAGTTGTAGGAAACGTGGTGACTAAAATGCTCAAGGGAAAAGCGAGGGGTCGATATCCGGGAGCACGTGGCAATTTCAAATTAAATGAATTAATAGTTATAGATTTAAAGGGAATTATATTCGACATCCTATCGAAACTGTGAAAGCTATTCGGCTAATTTCTGTTAAGAAGTTTAATTATGCATTTGCCGAATCAGATGTGTCATTGATCCATGCTCTAACGGTTGAAATCCGGACTGAATATTTTTATAAAATATTCTTCCATTTGCAACCTTTTAGAAGCAACATTGCTATTCATTTTATAAAAGGTAAAGATTCAAAATTTTATTTTCATGTTATGAACACAGTTTATCTATCCATTCTATGCATAACGTTTTGTTTTTTTTGCTGGTGAAATTTGTGGAATCAATATTTACTATTGCAGAGCCTAACTGGGCACAGAAAACAGTAAAAGATCATCAAACTCCGAAAGGTAAATGTTTTTATTCTTGTTTTATCTAATTAATGTCTCAACTCACAGATACATGTACATGTATCTTTCATTCATTGAGAGATAGCGGAGGTATTGCTATTTATTGAGCGTGAATTATATTCCATTAATTTATTATTCTGATCTCGGAACATTCTGGATTCAGCAAGGCAGAAAAGTTGCATTTTGCCGAAAGTTACCTACATCAACTCATATAAAACAGTCCGTCTATTATTAATAGGGTACCAGTGCTGTAACCACAGTCGGCGATGTGAGAAAAGTTAAACATATTGGTTAAAATTTTGAACTTGAACGTCCCCCTACCATGACTTCGGATTTTATATCCAGAAGACAGAATACTGTAGATGTTTTACTATTCAGAGAAAGCACAAGCGTTCGATCACACATTCAGTAGCTAGCTATCGTCCCAATTTTTTCCAATGTTGTAGGTACATCTATGGTAGACCACAAGAATTTAACACTCAATTTACATGTTTGCTGAGGCTGTATGTAGAATGTTCCGGAAAACCAAACATAAACACTAGGTCCGGAATTAAGCTGTTAGCCGTATTATGTTTCCCTGTGTTATCAATAGATATATACAACTTACCATATGGGGTCATTGGATAATGTGCATGTACAGAGGTCGTAAGTAGTATATTCAAGCTCGCGAATTTCAAGAATCAAATCCAACTTTCAGTAGATGGCCATCGTCGAAAAATAATTCGCGTGTTTATGTTTGCAAATATCGTGGTTTTCTGCATTACGAGTATTAATTCACAGCATAACGTGTTGTCTTTTATGGCTATATTTTGTATTTGCCATAGCTTCTTGGACAATATACAATATTTGCTTGAAATTTAGTTGAGTTTATTTGAACTTTTCTTTCCGTTTTAAGATACTCAGTTGGCCTAACTTCATAATTAATTATGATTCACCTTGCTTTATTCTTCGTCCAGTGAGTTTGAAAGTATGTACATTAATGCAAAATTGGTTATTCCTTGAAAAATTGATCACTTCGTAACAATATTACAAATTAAAGTTATATTTAAATTAAGTCTGTATACGGACAAATGTTCTGACAATTTAGTGATTCTGCCAACGTTCAACCAGACGTAAATCATTGGGCAGATTCTGCTTAGTCCACCCAATAAAAATCATAAGGATCTCTCAGTGCTCTTACTGCAGTTAATATAGCAATACACTGTTGGGACATTTCACTTTCAAGTTATTCATTATTCAATTATAGCCTTATGTGAATGTTTAGGGGTTCTGATGCCTCTTCTGATGCCACTGAACCACTACATAACATCGGATTGCAAACAGTGCAACTAATGATGTTTTCTGTTTTATCACGCTTGATTTATGGCTGTCGTGGCCAAAACCCCAATCTCGCCGAGACAGTTACGACATTACCGGTTTGTAAAATTGATAAGCCAGTCAACGTGACCGAACTATAACTCTTCTGCACGAACTGAACCTTCAAGAATCGAGGCAAAACGGAGCCCTTCTATGGGAGTTTTTTTTTCTCATAGTGTTTAAACACTACGACGCAATTTTGTTTGACGGGGAACAGCTATCGTCGAAGTGTTTGCAATTAATAAAGTATGCTAGATTAAACTGATATCAAATGCTTATTCTTCGGTGTATTTAGTGCCTGACCAAATCTTTCTAAACTATAGTGGGAATGAAAATAAAAGAAAAACTCGCATTAAATGGGTCTATTTAGCGCATCGATGGTTAGCCAATAGCTGTATGCGAACGAATATATATGTCATCGCTTAGGCCTGAACATAGATTCGAAGAGCGGGCTGACACGTCACCCAAATACTAAACTCTCTTGGCGCAAATGTCGGGTCACAGCATGTACATCTGACTCTGTAACGAGCTATGTCATTGGTCGATATTTAATGTATTGATATATACACGCTCTGGATTAGTCCGTTTTCAAGGCATTGGAATTGAATTTAAACACATTGAAATTCCAGTTTTATGCTTGATTGATTTTCAATGTATTGAAATAACACATTCAAAACCTTGCTAAACTGTTCATCGTAAACATAGAACGTAGGACACTAAGCAAATAGACAAGTTATATATTATTGGAAAGCTATAGATTTATAGAGGGAATTGTGCACGATTGGTAGCAAGCACTAACATTTGTACACAGTTATTTGGAAATGCGACATTTCATTTAAAATTGGGACAAACCTCTCCTACCTCATTCTCGCAAACCAGAGCCATTATCTCCCGGATTGCATACCTTTTCAATTTTGGCCTAAACCCCCCTTCAGATCGATAATAACTAGATAATTATTTCCGGAAATATCAGAATATACTAGACATAACAAATATTTCAGTTGACCTCATCCTCTCGAGCCAGGTCGCTTTTCCCCTAGGATTTATGATTGTTTTGACACATCGAACACCTTCAGATTTACGTTACCTTGAAAATCTGATTTTTGCATGGAAGTGTCAAATACTGATCAATAGAATTACAAACCAGGATCTCGATTTCTGGGTATCTCTGTTCCCTTTCTCCTTCTTCCGCTTCACGTTACTAGCATTTTGAGGAGTTCGGCAAGTAGAATAATGTGATTCCGGGATATATCCATTTGATACTACCCAGAACAAGTTTCTTTTGACTTCATCTGCCCATTCCCTAGATCTTGAGCCATGATTTCTTGTGTGCCTCAAGGACGCCATACGTATGAATATAATCCAGATTCACTGAGGCAACCGGTCACTCAAGGAGAGAGAGAAAGAGAATTAAGGTTTAACGTCGCGTTCAGCAATATTTCAGCTATATAGCGATACGACGATCCCAAAAAACATTCTAAGTATTCAAGTTAATAGCTTAGTAATCCAACACACATTAAAATTTATGCAACAAACCGATTTCTCTCAAATAACATAATACACAGTCTTCATTCACCCGACTAAAAATATCTTCTAAGGTAGCTGCTCGACAAAAAGAATCTCTTACAATCTTAAATCTATACAGTCGATAAGAATATGTTTCGCTGCGAGATCTTCATGACATGAAATACACCTTGGGACTGGTTCTTCTTTGTAGTGAATGTTCATGAGTTAATCGTGTATGACCGATTCTACATCGCATGATCATAGCTTGATCGAAACGTTTCTGGCTGTTCAGATGAGTATAGCCTACAGTTTTAAGTGTGAAACTCGCTATTACTCATATTCAAAGTCACCACTGAGTCAACAATTTCAACGATTTAGAAATTTATGAGTGACTAGATCAAACTTCAAGGAAATATTTGACAAATGTTTAAGTGATATCAGCTTGATTGATATCCACATCAGCATGTCACTATAGTTGAAACTCCCTGAAGCATTGAGATTTCGCTTCGAAGGACATGACCAACCTCGATCTCGAAACCAGCCCAACCGCTTTTGTACGCATGGTTGCACCGTCCGTTACTGGAGTGGGGGGGGGCTCGGTGACAGAATGGTTCGAGTCGCTTCGCTGGTGACCGCTAGCTTCACAGCGCTGGACCGACACGGGTTCGATTCCCGCTCATGCATGTGTGAAATTTTGCTAGTTATTCGCGGAGGGGCGGTGGTGCTTTCCGGGTACTACCACTTCCTCCACCAACCAAACTGGCTGTCACCATATGAGTGAAATAAACATGAGTGTGCCATTATATAAAATCCCCCAGTCCAATCGCTCTTGCAAACGCCAATGAACTGTAAAACTTTGATGACACAAATAACATTTGGCTGCTTTGAACACCTTTAGAACACTCCAGTGGAATGGTGCGAAAAATTTGCGCGCTGTTGATTCTCTGATAACGACAATGACACATATTCAGTAACTATAGCAATTCAATTTCTAAGCATAAATATCAAATCCCCCAAACAGGGAATGTGCATGTCGCTGTTTATTCATTTGGCGAATACATTTGCCAATGTCATGCCATTCTGAAAGTGATTTGAGTGGAAAATATCAAGGATAGTTCGCTAAACAAGGCACTTGTGTAAGATAATAGATCACACTTCTCGTCATTTTTTGATACATCAAATTTTTACATTCTCCAATACTGACTGTCGGGGTAAAGTATCCAAGTATCGAAATCGATCTGAAAATCTCCCAGTGGATCAAGGCCCTGGCTTGAGAGGATGAGGTCAAATGAATAGCTTAGTTAATCTCTGAATAAATGACGAAATTCCATTTATCGAACTGGATTGCAAAGTAACGTAAATTGTGAAGGTTTTCCAAGTATAAAACCACGAAATCTTAGTAGAAATGCGCTCTGGGTTGAGAGAATGATGTACATGGAATATTGTTTTGCACATTGTTTGCTGATACATATAATTAATAAATTCGCGGAATGATTGTTAAGGTAATGCAAATCTGAGGGATTTGCAGTGCCAAAGCAGTATCGTCCTGTCTTGCGAGACTGAGGTCAGAGAGGTTGCGTCCCAAACATAAGTGGAAGGGCTCGGATGTAGAGAGATTGGGAGTCGGACGTGTTTTCACGTGAATTCTGCGGATTTTAGCTGATCTTAGCTCTGATTTTTGTGTAATATATTTTGTGAATACTTTTGGCAAGTACCTGTGGTGAAAGTTTGGAATTATTTCTCAGTTTTTTGCTGTACAGAACGTTTTCTGCCTTTGTCCGTTCGGCCCGGTTTGGAAGGGCAGAGAGCTGCCATTACTCCGTCTCGGTCTTTGTGACTGAGACGGTCGGCGGATTGTTTCTGTGTCTCTTCTTTTCTCTGTTTGCTCGCTGTCTGTAAATATCTCGTATTCTGCTGATGTATATATTTCCTTGTTGGTTTGGTTTAGTTTGTAGTTGGTTCGTTTTTCGTTCGGTTTAGCTTAGGTCGATTTGCCCATAATATTTGTGTATATCGAGTTGGGTTGAATACATGTACAATAGTGAAGATATATGACTGTGCGTTCTAGGCTTAACCCGGAGTGTACAGCTGTGCGCTAGTCTTTGTTCTCTGTTCTTTTGTTTCTCGGTGTTACCAGGCAACTCGCCGAGCTTAGAACTGGGCTATTGTTCTTTCTGGACCCGAGGTTCTAGTGTATTGTTGTACTGTTTATATGTAGTATACACCTTTTGAGTGAGGCTCCCTCGAGGGGTATTCAATGTTTACTCTGTGGAGAGGCACGCTGTTGGGGTGTGTGCGTGTCACTATTTGTAGTTTGTAGTTGTATTGAGACTCCCTATTTTTTTTTATTATGACGTTTAGAAAGTTTGATAAGTCACTGAGCCTAAAACTCCTGGGCTTAGAGAAGGCTAATGCGATTGATATATATCGCGCATTAAAAGACATTGTTGGATCAGGACGATCAGTCCTTACAGGTCTGGTACATGTATCCAATACCCTGTGGAACGTCACGCTAGCAAATGAAATTTCCAAAACTCGCCTAATGTTGGAAGGCATTCGCGTTGGAGATCAACGTGTTCATTTTGAAGAAATAGATCCAAAGAAATTGCTAGTAACGATGAGAGGACCATGCGATTTTCCAGATTCTGCGATCAGAACTGCATTTGAGTTCTATGGTGATGTTCTCTCTATACAAAATGAGTTCTATTCGTTTGATAGAGAGTTCGAGACAGGATATCGAGATTCAAACGCTGTCTTCCTGCTATTTTAGTTGGAGGTATGAGACTTCCTGTAAGGTATAACGATACAGTAAAACATACTTGTGGATCAGAAGATCACATGAACTCGAGATGTCCTTTGAAATATAAATGCCTGATTTGTCATGAGACAGGACACTTTAAAAAAAATTGTCCAAAGGCCAAAAAGGTTCCTGGAGATACCGTAGCTAACAATGAAAAAGATGATTCCTATGGCCCTCGCCCTGTTCCGCCCGCAGAAGTTCGAAAGGGACTTTACGCCGAGGCTCTCCAGCGGAAAAAACATCTGTCAGTTAGAGAGCTTCAAAGTACAGCTCTAGATTTATGGAAGACTGTAGGCCCTGATGGCAAGTACACCAAACGTCATCAGAGGATAGTCTCCGCCGGGAGCAACGAGAAAACCTCAAACCTTTACGAGTCTCTCGTTGACGAGATGGAGGAAGATTGTGATTCGAAGAATGATGTCAGTGATAGTGACGTTTGCGATGATGTAGAAGCCGATCCAGGTGATCAGAAGTCAGGTGATCGGAAGTCTGCTTCTGATCAGACTGAAAGTGTTGACATAGTATTAACTCCGGAATGTGAATTGAAGGGTGATAACTTACCGGATACTGGTCGTGTGTCGGATCAGGATACACCTGTGCAGTCTGTGGATTCCTTCGTTAATCCTATTCACTCTGGTGTAGATGTAATCTTTACGCCAAATGAAGAAGTAATGAACGATTTCACGGAGGAAGAAAGTAATCAACAATCTTGCAGTAATAAAGCTACCTCGAATCAGAAAAAGGAGGAAAAAGAGAATACCCTAGATATCGAAGCAGACAAAGAGCCTAAAATAGTCGATACTACCTCCACTCCTACCAATGAGTCATCCATGCTTTCTGATGAGGAGTATGTTGATTTTAATGAACGTCCATTGAAAGGCGAGACTTCCTTGAACCAAAGATCGAAGGACTTGTTGGGACAAGAGAGAGAGAAAGAAGTTTATAAGAAGAAAAGTACAAAAAGACGAGATACATATCGCATGCTGATAGCAAAATACGAACGTAGCGTGCAAGATCTATGGCGCTACGTTTCGTAACTTGTGTCTAATTCCGCTTAACCCGGGGCTAGGGGCCGTATGAACCCATGTACTTCAAGATCTTCATGGTACTCATATGAACAGGCACAATCAAAGTGTGACTGAGATACATCATTCTTTAGATGACGACTTTACAACGAATATTATGGATTAAGAATACTGATCAGCGATGCGGATTTGATATTTTTGGAACATCATGATGTCTTGCCGGCATCATTGAAAACTGTTGACCGCTTCTCTCTTGCAGCAAACACGCCTATGTTTATGTATACTATGATTGTCTTTTTGAATTTGGTGCTAATACTGTTATATGGAATATGGAATAGGTCTTTGGATTATGGACGCGGATATTCTCTGATGGACGACGGCTGGATTATGAATGACGGACTAGACGCTTGTAATAAAGAATTACCTAAAATAAAACTTTAACATACCTTACGTTACCCTTATATATCTTGGCTTGGGCAGTTTTGTATTTTATTTCTTTATACAGACTAAAAATGACTCAGTCTCCAACCATCATTCACTGGAATTGCAGAGGAGTTTGGCCAAATTTGAATGAACTCCAATTATTAACTCAAGATTATGAACCATCAGCTTTTTGTTTAAACGAGACCTTTCTGAAGAAAGCAGATATAGATAAATTTAAATTTCGCCAATACACACCTTATCATTCATTCGCTTTAGACGAAAATGGAAAAGCTACAGGCGGCTCTTCAATATTGGTTTAAATGGGTGTTTTACACAGTCCTGTTGATTTAGTGACAGATTTACAAGTTGTAGCAGTTCGTATTACCTTGAGTTCTGTTTTCACAGTATGCACAGTGTACATACCTTCTTCTGGTAGTCTCCGTATCAATGAACTTCAATTTCGACATCGTAAACTATCCCTTTCAGGACAGTAATATTCCAGTGGGACCTGCATATGGCGTATACATATCTCGCTTAGTAGCATTTGCTAGATCCTGTGTTAAATGCGATGATTTTAATCAACGTCACAAAACACTGTTACAGAAACTTATAAAACAGGGTTATTCCACCAAACGCCTCCACTCAAAGTTTCTCAAATTTGGCGATACATATCGCATGCTGATAGCAAAATACGAACGTAGCGTACAAGATCTATGGCGCTACGTTTCGTAACTTGTGTCTAATTCCGCTTAACCCGGGGCTAGGGGCCGTATGAACCCATGTACTTCAAGATCCTCATGGTAATCATATGAACAGTCACAATCAAAGCGTGACTGAGATACATCTTTTTTTTAGATGACGACTCTATAACGAATATTATGGATTAAGAATACTGATCAGCGATACGGATTTGATATTTTTGGAACATCATGATGTCTTTGCCGGCATCATTGAAAACTGTTGACCGCTTCTCTCTTGCAGGAAACAAGCCTATGTTTATGCATACTATGATTGTCTTTTTGAATTTGGTGCTAATACTGTTATATGGAATATGGAATAGGTCTTTGGATTATGGACGCGGATATTCTCTAATGGACGACGGCTGAATTATGGATGACGGACTAGACGCTTGTAAATCAAGATCTTTACGATCAACTCCCGAAACCTTGTTTAATGATGGGTGATTTTAACGGCCGTAATATCCTCTGGGATAACGAAGACAATTGTAAAGGTAAAATACTTGAATATTTTATATCAAATAATTCTTCGTGTATTTTTAATGATGGTTCTTATACACATTTTTCCTCAGCTCATGGAACCTATTCAGCATTAGATATCTCACTTTGCGACCTTCCTACTCCTGAAGACTTTTCTTGGTCTGTTCAGGATGACCTTTGTGGAAGTGGTCACTTTCCCACTGTCCTAAAAGCTGTTCATTCAGCTGATGACCCTCATTCCACAAGGTTCAATTTCAAGAAAGCAAACTGGCCCGAATTTGAAAAGCTTTGTTCCCAAAAACTACAAGAAGTCTCCTTCGCTGATGTTCCAGATCCTATACAGTTATTTTCAGATATGCTGATAGAAATTGCCAACCAAACCATTCTCACATCTTCAGGAGTTGCACATATTAAGAAACCTTGGCTTAATGATGACTGCAAAGAAGCAAGAAAATGTAGGAAGAACGCTGAACGATACTTCCACCGACATCCTAATCCTAAAAATTTGAAAGATCTCAGAGATACAAGAGCTAACCATGAAACTGAATAAACACGATTCTTTGAGAAATTATGTTTCTAAGGTAAATACTCACACTCCTAAAACAACAGTTTGGAATATGATCCAAAGAATAAAAGGTAAAAGCTCCAAGTCCAGCGTTCATCATCTCAACGATGGAAACCAGGTGATTTCTGACAGAGTAGAAATTGCGAATAAATTAGGAAAAACAATTGTCAAAATCTCTTCGTCTGAAAATTATGTACCTAAATTTCCAAAAAAGAGAAGAGAAAAATGAACTTAAATTCCCCTCCGGTAACCATGAAGGCTATAACGCTATCTTTACAATTGACAAACGTCATGCATCTCTCACAAAAGCTATCGATTCTGCTGCAGGTCCTGATAATATTCATTATCAGCTTTTGAAACATCTATCGGAATCTTCTCTAGATATTCTATTACGCATATTCAATAGACTTTGGACAAGAGAAGACTTTCCTCCGTCATCGCATAATGCCAGAGTTATACCATACCAAAGTCTGGTCGTGACCATACAGACCCTGGTAATTATCGTCCAATTTCACCGACTAGCTGTGTCTGCAAAACAATGGAACCCAGGATAAATGATCGCCTTGTTTGGTTCCTGGAAACTGAAAAGAAACTTACTGATATTCAAGCTGCTTTCCGCAAATATAGAAGTACCATTGATGATTTAGTCAGATTAGATTCGTATGTTAAGAATGCTTTGGCCAAGACTGAACATGTGGTTTTTATCTTTTTTGATTGAGAAAAAGCCTATGATACTACATGGAAATACGGGATTCTGAAAAATCTTCAAAATATGGAATCAAAAGGCCGTTTACCCGTTTTCATTTCCAACTTTGTGTCCTGATAGACACTTCCAAATTCGTTTAGGTGCAACTAGGTATGTTCATTTTTGATCAAGACCAGGGTGTACCACAGGGTAGTATTTTGTCTACTACTCTGTTTAGTATCAAGATCAACAGCTTGGCTGCAGTTCTGAATAAATTAATTGATGGTCCACTTTTTGTAGACGATTTCAACATATCGTGTAGTGGAATAAGTATACACAATATTGAGAGAACATTACAACTTTGTCTGAACAGAATTCAGAAATGGTGTATAGAAAATTGTTTCAAATTCTCCAGAGCTAAGACAAATTGTATACATTGTTGCAGAAAATATTTCCAGCACAAAGATCCAGTACCTACATTAGATGGAACTGAAATCAAAGTGGCAAACGAGGTCAAATTCCTAGGCATATTGTTTGACCAACGACTAACATTCAATTACAAGCGTCTAGTCCGTCATTCATAATCCAGCCGTCGTCCATTAGAGAATATCCGCGTCCATAATCCGAAGACCTATTCTATTTTCCATATAACAGTATTAGCACCAAATTCAAAAAGACAATCATAGTATACATAAACATAGGCTTGTTTCCTGCAAGAAAGAAGCGATCAACAGTTTTCAATGATGCCGGCAAGACATCATGATGTTCCAAAAATATCAAATCCGTATCGCTGATCAGTATTCTTAATCCGTAATATTCGTTTTAGAGTCGTTATCCAAAAAATATGTATCTCAGTCACGCTTTGATTGTGACTGTTCATATGAGCATCATGAGGATATTGAAGTACATGTGTTCATACGGCCCCTAGCCCCGGGTTAAGCGGAATTAGACACAAGTTACGAAACGTAGCGCCATAGATCTTGCACGCTACGTTCGTATTTTGCTATCAGCATGCGATATGTATCGCCAAATTTGAGAACTTTGAGTGGAGGCGCTTGGTGGAATAGCCCTGTTTTATAAGTTTCTGCAACAATGTGTTGTGACGTTGATTAAAATCATCACATTTAACACAGGATCTAGCAAATGCTACTAAGCGAGATATGTATACGCCATATGCAGGTCCCACTGGAATATTACTATCCAGAAAGGGATAGTTTACGATGTCGAAATTGTAATCATCTCTTTTGTCATAAAGTCGACGAGAGAGAATGCCCGCTTCATTTTTATAGAGATAGAGATCTAAATAAGATGTGCCTGTAGGGCTATCTGTAGTTTCCTTCAAATCCAGTGAAGGTGGATATATATCCTTCACTGCGTCATTTATATAGCGATTATCCACAGCGAGAAGATCGTCTATATGGCGTTTGATGAATGAGAAGGAACGGGCTTTGAATGGATCGGTTTTTGAAAGCGCCTGCATATAGTCATATTCATAAGAGAACAGATACAGGTCAGCCAACAGGGGTGCACAATTAGTACCCATTGGAATACCTATATGCTGCTGATATATTGTGTTGCCAAATTTCACATAGATATTTTTAATGAGAAATTCAAGCAACTCTATAAACAAAGAAACATCCATGAATGATATCTCTTGTATGTAGTAGAGCTAAAGAATGCTTTATGGCTTCCGACATTAATATATCTACGATCAGTTTTCTTGAACACAGATACTATTAATGAACTTAGACGGTCAATAAGGTCCTGATGAGGGATTGTAGTATAGAGAGTCGAGAAATCCCATGTGGATACATGTCTGTACGGTATGTGACCTTTAGCATCAAGTTCTTCCGTAAGACATTTTGAGTTTTTCAATATCCACATACATTCAACGCCAGAGTTCTTGAAATAGTGGCGCAATACCTTTCCCAAAATGCCTTTACCTCCTGAAGGGCCCTCGTCAATAGGGTTGAAAGAAGCTTGGTGGTGCAGCTTCTAGAACCAGCTATGAATCTAGCTTTGTATGGTGATTTATGCATTTTGGGAGTCCAGTATATTTTTGGTATGTCGTTATGATTGGTTGGAAGACAAATACCTCTTTCCCTGAGAAACTTTTTGTGATTGTTAAATAAATCTTCCAGAGTAAATGCAGTTTGGGAGTAAGTAGACGTGTTTGATGAAGATATGTCTACACTCCATTCTTTAACCAGCACCTGGTAATAGTAATATTTACATATGAATATTATATTATTCGGAGCTTTGTCTGCTGGTACTATGACGAATTTACTCTGGAGATTTGCTAGAACTTCTTGCGAATTGAGGTTTCTCAGTACTTGTTTTGCTTAGGGAAGAGTATTTCTGTCAATATGGCGGATTGTTTCAAGGACCTTGTTCTTGGTGAGGTCCAGCCAATCAGCGAGTACTGTAGGTTCAACTTTTTCTCGCTTAGTCCAATCAATAACGTACTGTTCTAATGCAGAGAGGACTATCTTCTGGTCGGCCTTCAGATTTATTCTTCTCGGCTCTCTATATTTAGGTCCTTTCATCAGGAGTAATTTCAGATCCTTATCACTCACCACATCAAGGTCACCAGTCACAATATGTTTGCATGGTGTATAGATAAAAGTTCGACAATTCACAATCACAACTATAGCCTCCTGACGTGTATAAGTTCCAGTCAAACTCCTTGACAGCATTGGAGTAAGTGAATATTTTGGTGGCTATAGATTTAGTATACTTATATGAAATGCAAGGAGGTTCTGCGAACTTGAAATAGTTTGGTACAGCGTTGCGTACCTCTGGATCATTCAGGATTCGAGGTAAATTAATGATGTCCAGTCCTTTATCTAAGTAGTCGAGTTTCAAGAAAAGCCGATCTTGAGATGTTTCGATTATGTTCACTGGACGATACAACCGAAAATAAGCTATATCTTGACATACTTTAATGATTTGTGATGGTATTATATTTCCTGAAGACGCAGATTGTTGTATATCTCTGGCTATTTGATCTAAAGCTCTCAGAGGTAATGCATACAGAACTGTACGCAAACTATGTATACTATTGGGTGTGTTAGTCAAACCCACTAAGTAATTTAAAGTGATATGATCGTGAATCATCGAACTATTAAACTTTCGCCAACCATGGCTGCGATGTCTCCGTTGATGGGGTTTAAATAGTTGGGTAATGTTGGATATATTTGAACGGCGGTTTGTAGCATTGCCGAACCCACTGACATTATCATTTAAACCAAACGGAAACGCTGACCCAAGTTCTAGCATCCAGAATAATTCCCGCTCTCGGATTTTTCTCTCAAATCCAAAAGGGGAATCCTTAGTAGATGGATAGACGACGTCTATGATCTGAATACTAAAGTTGTCCCAGCCGTGGTCGGGTCCAGAAAAATGCTTACCTATGAGCAATTGCTTTTTCCTAACGGATTTTCTGTGACCGTTCACCCTCAGATGGAGCCTTTGGGTGGTCTTGCCAACATACTATTGACCACACTTCTTACAGGAAACTAAATAAATATAGTTTGTAGTAGAACAACTAAGATCAACATACGAGTTAACAGAATATGAGTTAGCAGTTAACGCGGAACTAAATGAAGCTGAAGTATTAAAGAGTGGACACGTGAGACATCCACGATGTCCACACTTAGAAATTTTGAAATTATTACATGTAGAATTCGGTGCTAAACAATCATCAAGCGCAATATTACAAGGTTTGATGTCGTGGCCTTGCTTTACTGTCAGAAATATATCTGTCATTTGGATTGAAAAAGGTCTTAGTGCATTTCGAACTATTAGAGACTCGGCCGAGGAACCTGCACTGAGGTTCCTCGGGTCTGTCTTCATATTTTTTCTTATAGTTGTGCTCATTATGATTGTAGGGTGTGCAGGGGCCCGGCCTCGGGGACAACTTGTCCACCAGCAGAATCCAGGCATACACAGGCTAAAATTACAAGCGTCTAGTCCGTCATTCATAATCCAGCCGTCGTCCATTAGAGAATATCCGCGTCCATAATCCGAAGACCTATTCTATTTTCCATATAACAGTATTAGCACCAAATTCAAAAAGACAATCATAGTATACATAAACATAGGCTTGTTTCCTGCAAGAGAGAAGCGATCAACAGCGATCATCACATATAAATTGCTCAAAATCCAAATGCGAGAAAGTTCTAGATTTGTTGAAAGTATTTGCAAGCTATAAATGGGGAGGAGATCAGCAAACACTTCTCCATTTATATCGATCACTTGTTCGTTCCAAAATCGATTATGGTTCTACTGTTTACAATGGTGCAAGCAGGTCAAACTTGGCAAAGTTAGATCCTATTTTCCATCAAGTACTAAGACCTTGTTTCGGTGCGCTCAGAACATCACCTAAAGAAAGCTTGTATGTCGAAGCGGGTGAATTCCCTTAAGAACTTCGAGGGATTAAGCTTTCGCTGCAATATATCACAAAACTGCGTTCGAACCACCCAAATCAAATCCCACTCAATAACTGTGTTTTCAAAGAGGAAGTTGATCCTGTTGGAATCTCATACAGCGATTTCAGACCATCTATCTGCGCATATCATCCAAGTTGCCATATGAAATGGTACAATTAAAGCGTACCTGCGATACAACACATATCACGAATCGTTAGATTCTTGGTATGTGCTTTACAATATGTTAACCGTAAGACTATACTGTGAAGTCATGTGGCTCTGCCAGTATGTCGGCACCTCTTCCCACTTCCCTTATATGTGTTGTAATGTATATAAGAAAGCTGTTTCAATCTTTATGGGATACTATGGATAATAACAAACTTCACGAGTTAAAAAAAGGTTGGTTATACTCATCTGAACAGTCGTAAACCTTTCGACCAGGTCATGATTATACGATGTAGGATCGGCCACACACGATTAACTCACGAATATTTACTAAAACAGAAGCCGGTCTCAAGGTGTATTCCATGCCATGAAGATCTCACGGTGAAACATATTCTCATAGACTGCATAGATTTTAAGATTGTTAGAGATACTTTTTATCGAGCAGATCCGCTGGAAGATCTTTTTAGCAGAGCAAACGAAGATTGTATTTTAGATTATATCAGAGAGATATTTGAGGTTTGTTGTACAAATTTTAATGTTTGTACCTGTTTTAACACATTAGGTTTCCGAGTTATTGAATAACTCGGAAATATAGCTGAAATATTGCTGAATGCGACGTTAACCCTTAATTCTCTCGCTCTCCATCAATGAAAGTTTCCAGCCTATAATGTGTGGTATGTGTATATCTAGCATATGCATATTCAGCCGCCTCTGGTTTATGCTGAATGAAGATACAGTTCATTATAGCCTTACTACGAAGGTGACTTATATTATCCCTCCTTTCACCAGATAACAATCCCAGGTAAGATAGAATTACTGCATGGCATATTTATCGACCACTTAAACTTTTATGATTCATCCAGACTTTAAACATTTTACCCAGAGTCGGTGTCGGCATACAGTTTGCAGCCGCATCGACTGTACGTCTACACAACGAAATGAGAAACATTACATGTGGTGTTTCATTTACTACATTGATGCTGCAGCAATCTCTAATGAAAGTCCAATTCATTTCTCTCACCTGTTTTATCCTTCGGCAGGTTCAATTTATCAGTATCGCAGAGGAGGGACACACGCTATCAGTATCACAGGAGAGGAGTGGGTCCGTCACCTGTACGCTAGTCAGAATCACTGATCATAAGGCGGGATAAGACTAATGTCACCAGGACTGATACTCTATCTATGTCAGTTATGTATTCCTCCTGGATAGGCCTCGTGAATTCTGGCTCAAACACTTCGAGATATGACCTGGTAAACCATGACGTACGTTGCCGAAAACTCATTATCTCTGGGGATAAGGTGTAGTTTAAATTTCATGTTATCGCAGCACGCGACTTATACATTAACAAGTTTTTTTAGGATTTTGAAAGAATTATTCCGTTGTTGGAATATATTAATGAAAACATTCTGAATGACGTAGTCTACTCTTGAGCAATAACACGCAGGGAGTATGAGTAACTCGAATCTGGATCTGAATGTCAACTCCACAGGTTGGTATTTTGGATGCATTATAGCAAGTGACATCTCAACAGCTGGGTGATCTTTCCGTCACGCTTGCACTCCAGATGTAGAAGTAGATACTTTGGATATGGAGAGAGAGAATTAAGTTGACGTCGTGTCCAGCAATATTGCAGCTATATAGCAAATTTGGGAACGACTGTCTTCACGGTTAGTCCAAAACGTATAGCTAATATTCGTGCACCTTCTTATATACTACTCCGTGTTCATATGAGCTTCTACAGTAAACTAGCAGCGGAGAGACAAAACTGTTTAATATAGAACCCGGTGTGATAAGATGACTTCTTGTCACATATCGCTGTCATAAGCTCAGAGCACCATTCCATGTTATCGCTTATTTATTATACAGACCATCAAAATACAAACTCAAACATCGCTAGTATCGGCAACATATTTACATATAGATCTGTAAGTCATACGATGATTATTGCATTAGCGTTTGACGAAAGTGCTCTCTAGCAAGGAATGTATTACAAAATGATCGAGGTCGAAAGGTGAAAGGTCAATGCCACTGGAGATAAAAAAAATTCAGAAAACCATTAAGATCACATTTTTTGGAATATGCATTAGTGGGATGTGATGTTTCTGATACCATGATTGAGATCAACCTGTCAATTAATTTTCTCTAACACGTAAGCCAGTTAAGCTCTTTCTCTGCTTTTTTTTTCATTTTCTCGGACCGTCTAGCTATCTTGGTGAAATTTCAGGTCCCTCCCATCCGCTCCGCCCCAATGGGCACAGGGTGTCCTTCTGATTTTTTTCTTTTATGTTGCCCACAATACTGTCAGGTCGAAGTTTCATGACATATCGAACAAACCTATGCATGCACAAACGAACAAATAAACAAAAAAAACATAGAAAATTAGTATGATATACATGGCCAGGCATGATATGGGTATAGAATATAGGTATAAGTTAAGAAACAATCAACCAATAAACACCCTTTTTAATGCCTTGAAAGTAAGTATAATGTGTTTTCCAACTGTCTTTTTCACCACCTTGATACAGTTCAACCATTGTTAATGAACATATCAAGAGAGAAATCGGGATGGCGAACCTCCCGCGGGGCCCAGTGTGCCGAGCCAACCGGCACAGGCTGTGTTCCCTACATTGACCGCTGCGAACTGAAAGCTGATCCAACGGGAATTGAATACACCCTATTCCTATCGGATCTGTCCAGCGATAGATGTGCTCCAACTGGAACACTGTAGACCCGATTATTGAACGTATTCTTGCAATTTATCCAAGATACTAATCTGCGTGCTTATCGCTGGGTGTCGACAGGAGATAAGAACTAGGGCAAGTGTATTGTGCAGGCGCATATTTTATCAAAAATATTAAAATGTCTAACTTGTTCACTTGCAAACATAAAATTGGGAGAATCGGTTACTTATTCGAAATATCACCCGTAATATAACTATAGAAGAGGAAATGAGCACATTTCCCACGCGACTATCGCAATAGACCCAACAAGTTGCTTTCGAGACCTGGTAATTCCCATATAATATTTTATTAAACGATGCGTTTGACAGCACCTTGATTTTCAAAGAATAGGAACAGTTTCATTTCCTTCAACTAAATCAAGTCTCAAGCATGTAGCCGGTTTTGCATTTAATCCCCATTAGAACGAGCCCCATCGGTGATCGAAACTATTATTTGGGGATTTTAAATTCTTCTTCCGAGATACTTTTTACATGACCAGCTTATCAAAAAGTTACTGTGTAAGAATTCCACGAATAGCCACTGTAAATGTTTAGAAAACAAGAGAGCCTGTTCATAAACCAACGCAACAAATCATTCAGGTTCATTTTCACTTTGATGAAATTATTTTTATGTTCTCAGCTGCGTTAAAACTACAGTAGTTGATTAACATAGAAGGCGACAGACGGTCTTATTTCACACAAGGCTATTCTATGGATAACAACTTCTTTATTGCTGTGGAGCTGACATTTCGTTAGAGATACTTCCAACTTTTTCAAAGCTAATAATGTACAGGGTATAGATGAGGGTATTTATACAAACGAGTAACAAGCACAAACGGTCACAAAACAATCATAGCACAATAGGTGCTTCTTGAGCGAGTCATGTCAGGTATATTAAAGGATAATCTAAACAGTGGGTAGGTCCATTGTAATCTATTAATCCTCTGAACTGGGTATAAACAATGGGTGATTGCAGATTAAATCTGAAGTAGCTGCATAGATACAGGTGGCAAAATGTTAACCCTAAAATGTGTAATGATTATACAATTAATAAGGGTAAACACATGGATAAATAACATTGCATGTGAGAAATCTGAAAAGTATAATGGAAAAGATTAACGATCACGGTGGTAATCTCCATTTAAGCTGATAAGGCTGTCACAGGCACTCGGTACAAACTGTTCACTGTCTCGGTTGCTTGAGGGCTTGAGTCGTTTGATGTGAATGGCTGCTGGAAGATACCTCAACAAACCTTAAATAAGACCCGACCTCCACAACTGATAGAGACCACTGAGCCATAATGAAAGAACTACAAGACAGCAGAGAAATATACCTAGCCCTCTACAAAAAAAAATTGTGTCATCTCACTCTCAACCACCCTATGCACGAGCTACAGTCAAGATTTACAAAGACCCCATCAAAGTTAGGTTGTTGGTCAGCAATAGAGATACTGTACATTACAGCACGGCCTATAACACCTAACCCAGCTACTAGCACCACTAGGGAAGATTTCCAACTCCTTTATTAGAGATTCGACTGATTTTTGTGAAAAAAATCCTCCCCATCGCCAACGCGAGCAGAATGGTCAGTTACGACGTGGTAGACCTCTTCATCAACATCCTTAGAGATCAGACCATGGACACCATCAGAAGAAGAGTTACGTGGGTGTCTCACGTGTCCACTCTTTAATACTTCAGCTTCATTTAGTTCCGCGTTAACTGGTACCTCATATTCTGTTAACTCGTATGTTGATCTACTACAAACTGTATTTATTTAGTTTCCTGTAAGAAGTTTGGTCAGCAGTATGTTGGCAAGACCACCCAAAGACTCCATCTTAGGGTGAACGGTCACAGAAAATCCGTTAGGAAAAAGCAATTGCTTATAGCTAAACATTTTTCTGGACCCGACCATGGCTGGGATAACTTTGGTATTCAGATCATAGACGTCGTCTATCCATCTACTAAGGATTCCCCCTTCGGATTTGAGAGAAAATTCGAGAGCGGGAATTATTCTGGATGCTAGAACTTGGGTCAGTGTTTCCGTTTGGTTTAAATGATAATGTCAGTGGGTTCGGCAATGCTACAAACCGCCGTTCAAATATATCAAACATTACCCAACTATTTAAACCCCATCAACGGAGACATCGCAGCCATGGTTGGCGAAAGTTTAATAGTTCGATGATTCACGATCATATCACTTTAAATTACTTAGTGGGTTTAACTAACACACCAAACAGGTATGCAACGCTGTACCAAACTATTTTAAGTTCACAGAACCTCCTTGCATTTCATATAAGTATACTAAATCTATAGCCACCAAAATATTCAATTACTCCAATGCTGTCAAGGAGTTTGACTGGAACTTATACACGTCAGGAGGCTATAGTTGTGAATCGTCGAACTTTATCTATACACCATGCAAATATATTGTGCCTGGTGACCTTGATGTGGTGATTGATAACGATCTGATATTACTCCTGATGAAAGGACCTAAATATAGAGAGCCAAGCCTACAGTAATCGCTGATTGGCTGGACCTCACCAAGAGCAAGGTCGTTGAAACAATCCGCCATTTTGACAGAAGTACTCTTCCCCAAGCAAAACAAGTACTGAGAAACCTCAATTCGCAGGAAGTTCTAGCAAATCTTCAGAGTAAATTCGTCATAGTCCCAGCAGACAAAGCTTCGAATAATATAATATTCATATGTAAATATTACTATTACCAGGTGCTGGTTAAAGAATTGAGTGTAGACATATCTTCATCAAATACGTCTACTTACTCCCAAACTGCATTTACTCTGGAAGATTTATTTAACAATCACAAAAGTTTCTCAGGGAGAGAGGTATTTGTCTTCCAACCAATCATAACGACATACCAAAACTATACTGGACTCCCAAAATGCATAAATCGCCATACAAAGCTAGATTCATAGCTGGTTCTAGAAGCTGCACCACCAAGCTTCTTTCAACCCTATTGACGAGGGCCCTTCAGGAGGTAAAAGCATTTTGGGAAAGGTATTGCGCCAATATTTCTAAGAACTCTGGCGTTGAATGTATGTGGATATTGAAAAGCTCAAAATGGCTTACGGAAGAACTTGATGCTAAAGGTCACATACCGTACAGACATGTATCAACATTGGATTTCTCGACTCTCTAAACTACAATCCCTCATCAGGACCTTATTGACCGTCTAAGTTCGTTAATAGTATCTGTGTTCAAGAAAGCTGGTCGTAGATATATTAATGCCACAAAGCATTCTTTAGCTCTACTATATACAAGAGATATCATTCATAGGATGTTTCTTTGTTTATAGAGTTGCTTGAATTTCTCATTAAAAATATCTATGTGAAATTTGGCAACACAATATATCAGCAGCATATAGGTATTCCAATGGGTACTAATTGTGCACCCCTGTTGGCTGACCTGTATCTGTTCTCTTATGAATATGACTATATGCAGGCGCTTTCAAAAACCGATCCATTCAAAGCCCGTTCCTTCTCATTCACCAAACGCTATATAGACGATCTTCTCGCTGTGGATAATCGCTATATAAATGACGCAGTGAAGGATATATATCCACCTTCACTGGATTTGAAGGAAACTACAGACAGCCCTACAGGCACATCATATTTAGATCTATATCTCTATAAAAATGAAGCGGGCATTCTCTCTCGTCGACTTTATGACAAATGAGATGATTACAATTTCGACATCGTAAACTATCCCTTTCTGGACAGTAATATTCCAGTAGGACCTGCGTATGGCGTATACATATCTCGCTTAGTATCATTTGCTAGATCCTGTGTTGAATGTGCCGATTTTAATCAACGTCACAAAACATTGTTGCAGAAACTTATAAAACTGGGCTATTCCACCAAGCGCCTCCACTTAAAGTTTCTCAAATTTGGCGATACATAATAGCAAAATACGAACGTAGCGTGCAAGATCTAAGGCGCTACGTTTCGTAACTTGTGTCTAATTCCGCTTAACCCGGGGCTAGGGGCCGTATGAACCCATGTACGTCAAGATCCTCATGGTAATCATATGAACAGTCACAATCAAAGCGTGACTGAGGTACATCATTCTTTAGATGACGACTTCACAACGAATATTATGGATTAAGAATACTGATCAGCGATACGGATTTGACATTTTTGGAACATCATGATGTCTTGCCGGCATCATTGAAAACTGTTGACCGCTTCTCTCTTGCAGGAAACAAGCCTATGTTTATGTATACTATGACTGTCTTTTTGAATTTGGTGCTAATACTGTTATATGGAATATGGACTAGACGCTTGTAACAGAATCCCGGCCTACCATGAAAACCTCCCTGACTATTGACAGCATTATGAAATTGGTGGAATCCTGTATCAACTCCACCTACTTCACATGGGGCGACCAGTTCTATGAGCAGGTACATGGATTACCTATGGAATCCCCTCTATTCTCGGTGATCACTGAAATATACATGACCGAAGTGGAAGAAGCTGCCTCCACACTGCCTGCCTATGTGTTGGCACAGAAAATTTGAAGATATTTTCTCCATTATTCAAGACGGCGATGACCCCACCATCCTTCTCATTCACCTGAATGTCCAACATCCCAGAATGAAATTCACCATGGAGTCCTAGTCCATAGACAGAACCATACCCTCAAAACCAGTGTTATCCACCCTCACCGAACAATTTATCCATTACCAATCTAATCACCCAAGTGAAGTTTAAGCCGGCATCATATCCACCTTAACCATTCGAGCCAAAAATATATGTTCAATAGAGTCTGCCCAGTGAAATAAGCCACCTAAAGACAGTCTTCACCGATCACAACAAGTACCCTAAAGCCATGGTAGACAGAATCATCAACAAGACACTGCAACCCCAGCAACAAAATCGAATTCCCCGATACCCCAGCCCTGTATTCATCGCCATTCCATACATAAGCCATACCAGTCACCACATCAAACGGCTCCTCAAAGAACAAGCCAGCATCGATGCAGTATTCACCAGCAGCAGATTCCTTAAATACCGCCGTAATGCTACAGGGCGACCACCTCCAACCGATCCTCCCCAGCCCAAGGGAATGTATCTAAAAAATTGACTGCTCCTGCCAGGAATGTTACACAAGAGAAACCGTGCGACCCCTCAACGCCCGGATCCAGAAACACAAGGCCTCCAGTGATAAAACAAATGAAAAATCGGCCATTTCTGACCACTTGACGGAACACACAGGACACCAGATAAATTGGGAAAATATTCGCAGTTTCGATCCACCAGACTGACCAACCAAAGAGAAGACTACATCCATTCACATCAAAAGACACAAGCCCGCAATCAACCGAGACAGTGGACAGATTGTACCTAGTGCCTATGACAGCCTTATCAGCTTAGATGGAGATTACCATCGTGACCGTTAATGTGTTCCATTGCCATAATTGCACTTCTCAAGTGCAATGCTATTTATCCATGTGCTTACCACTTAATAATTGTATAATCATCACACATTTTAGGGTTAACATTTTGTCGCCTTTATCTATTGCAGCTACTTCAGATTTAATCTGCAATCACCCATTGTCTATACCCAGTTCAGAGAATTAGTATACCTGACATAACTCGCTCATGAAGCACCTATTGTGCTATGATTGTTTTGTGATCTTTTGTGCTTGTTACTCATTTGTATAAATACCCTCATCTATACCCTGTAGTTTATTAGCTTTGAAAAAGTTGGAAGTATCCCCAACGAAATGTCAGCTCTACAGCAATAAAGAGGTTGTTATTCATAGAATAACCTTGGGTCTTATTTCAAATTATTTGCACCGAAAATATGTTTCATTTTCAACCTCGGTATTTACATATAATGTTGTAATAAGAGACAGCGTATAACTCAGAGATATTTGGTGATAATAAATAATTAAGTACGAATGGTAAAGATTCGACAAAATCTCTCTTGATTGAGAATCCCAGTGTACAGTCTAATGCTATTACTAAAACTCCGGAGAAATTTTTTATGAAACTCGAGAATTTAAATAAATAAAATGAATAAGGACATATTTTAAGACATATTGATCGTTTATATTGTAAAACATCTGAAAATGAGATAAAAATCGACAAAAGACACAACAGAACCATTTGTGCGTTTTACTGGTGGTTCGATAGTGTGACAGTACTGACCAAAAAGTTGACATTTTAGATTTTAGAGAGTGCAACGTGCTCCCGAGGTTGGGTATTACGCTTCTGAAATCCCCGAAAATTCACTGTTGGTCACTTTCAACAAAAAAGAAACTTGTAAAGGGCTCGCACCCTCCTGGAAATAGGACTGGAAATGCTCAGTTTATCTGTTATACGGCTAATATTTCTAAGAAAGCATGGTGTCCCCCTGTTTTTATTACATATTCAACAAGAACTACATGTATTTATTATTTTATAGCAAAATGGAGAAAATTTGATCTCGTGAAGTTTGATTTATTGATCATCAAGCAGGATAAAAAATCAAATCTCCCTATATATTCAGTGTTATGGCTTTTAAGTGGTATAGATGCATTTGAATGCCATATTTTTGTGAGTGAGTGAATAATAGGGTTTAACGTCGTTTTCAACCTTGTTTCAGTCATATCACGACGGTGCCTACATGTGCCAGAACATGAGAGTGCTCACAGTTCCTATTACCCTGGACACTGATCAGCCCAGCCAGTACAGCATCCGGTCACCCATCCAGTATTCAACGAGTCTGGTGACCCCTCATTTTTTTCATGGATCATCTTCTCATAACCTGATGAAAAATACTGAAATACCAAAAAAACATTCAACCTCTAAAAATGAACGCACTCTACTGCCTTAAATTAAAAGCCAGAAGCAAAATCAATGAAACATATATAATGGTTTGGATAGCTTATTATTATGTTTATCTACCAATGACTTAATTACAAACATGTGATTGGTATTGTGAAGCATGGTTTCATCTCGTGCTCGAGCATACCAAACTATGCGACGTGTTCATTCATATTTTAAACATATGAAGGTGTGCTCTGCTCGAAACCCACCGGAAGTGTTTATCTTGTATATTTAACCGTTCATTTGAGACAAGGATTCCCAGCAATATATTAAATTTATAGCATTTTTATGTCTATTATATCACCACCCACGGACATATTTTAAAACT
The DNA here is from genome assembly GCA_036873755.1 of Hanleya hanleyi. Lineage (NCBI taxonomy): Eukaryota > Metazoa > Mollusca > Polyplacophora > Lepidopleurida > Hanleyidae > Hanleya > Hanleya hanleyi. The sequence continues at coordinate 3,369 of JAVTVY010026233.1, read as the reverse complement.
TATATTCAATGATCTGAACCTTTTACGAAACTCTTTGATGTGACATAAATCGCGCCCCAGTGTTTTGTATCTTAACCTGTCGAAACCGCTTTGCTTGTGGTCACGTGACATACAGGAAATTTTCACTGAGTGTAATTTGGTACATGTATGAGGTACATTATGGTATGGACACGAAACATAAGTTCACCAAATGTAGTTTTTGACAGTATAAAATGCATTGCCGTCAACCTTGAGGTAGTTGAGTCTGACTCGTTATCGATATCCATCTATACGGCCATATAACCTTGTTTCCCAGATCTTGTTTGATCAATAATGTTCCACTTTATGTGATTTAATAATCTGTCAAAATAAGAATATATTGCAATAGCCTGAAGCGAAAGAAATGAACAATTCTTCCAGAATATGTATATACATCATCCGAACGCATGGCACGAACAAGCTCCTGTGCGTAGCCATGCAGTAAGTAACCAGTGCTAAATTTGTGTATTAGGGTGTAACACCAAGTCGGGACTATCACAGGCCTTGAAGGAATACACACCAGCAGCAGAGTTGGAGTGAAATTATCGCACGAGAGGCCTCGAAGTGTCTCCATCACAAAGTAGCGCCGCCGATAAATATGTTACAGCACATATAAGGGAAGTGGGAACAGGTGCCGACATACTGACAGAGCCACGTGACTTCACAGTATAGTCTCCCGATTAACCTATTCTAAAGCACATATCAAGAATCTAACGATTCATGTTAGGCCGTATGCAATATGATTTTCTTAAGAAAAACAAAGAAGCATAAACCTTTCGAATGAGAAATAAAATAGCTAACTCACACAACTTCGGTTTGGTCTCGCGCAGAATCCCACAGTCTTGGGCCCCGTGCACTCATGTGAAACTGACATGTATAGTGTATGAGATTCCCAGGTCAAAATATATAAATACAGATAATTTCATTGGCTCGTTTAAATGGAGCGGACATGTGACTTATTGCTTTGGGTAGCTGGCATCTGGCGAAATATACAGCGAATGAAGTCAATGAGCTTTGGGTAATTGTGTAATGAAATGGGAAATTCCCTTAGTTCGTTAAGATGATGCATTCCATTTCAAAACTTGTCCAATCCTGTAAAGAATATATCATTGGTATGTGCATATGCACCTATGACTCGTGTGATTCGTTTTAGAATTTTCTCCGTATAAGGAGCCTTATTGGATTTTATGTTGATATACCCTTATTTTGTGGTCCATTACCTACGTTTTCATATCTAAATATCCCAGCACATATGTTTATTTCCCCGGTATGAAAAATATTGCGTTAGCTAAAAAACAATGTACGTAAAATGTTGGGACATTTTTAAATCCTCTGTCAAATTATCATCACGTCCAAGGTAAAGAATATATGCGTTTACTATTCACACATATCAGATTTGTGCCAATTATTGGAGATATTCTTTGGCATTAGCTTGACCTAAGCTGTTCTACTAGTTAGTAGATTGCTTCATCTGTTGTTAGTGGACCGATCTAAACATTTCCCAACGCTCTAATGTGTACACTAACATGTCCAACTATCAAATATGAGTTGCACGTGTGCATACGAAATAAAAACAAACTTTCCAGGATTTGGCCTCCAAACTTTAAGACAGGAAGCATGGTTATTCTGTGCTATGTATGCTCCATATTTAAAAACAAAGTATCACAAAGACAACGAGACTGCACTATGGGAGAGATCATATACATTTCATCTTTGATCGTATCTATGATATATTGGGCGAACAGCCCCTCCGGGCTTTTGTGACGGTGTTACATAATAGTAGATTTTTTTCATTTTATAAATGTATATATTTCAATTCTATTTCAGGCCGTCTCGACCCACTTCACGGGCGTGTAGTTTTTTCATTTATTAGCATTTAAACTGTACTAGAACCCATCGCATGACACGAGGACTTGAACCAATTCGCCCAGGTAGTAAATAGAGAAGACATGTGAACTGATCCTTTCAAAACAGGTTTTGGAGAAAGTACCTGCCGATGGGTGACTTGTGCAATAGAACCAGCCGATCAACTGGAGGTGCTAGTTCTGTCAGTTGATGGATTACTTAGGCCAAAATCGACGAACAGAACGTGGCAATCACAGAGAGAGAGAGAGAGAGAGAGAGAGAATTAAGGTTTAACGTCGCGTTCAGCAATATTTCAGCTACATAGCGACGATCAAACAAAATTCTAAGTATTCAAGTTTATAACTTAGTAATCCAACACATTAAAACATACACACATTAAAACTTATGTAACAAACCGATTTCACTCAAATAACCCAAGACAGTCCATCCTCATCCGACCAAAAAGATCTTAAAAAGTAGTCGCTCGATAAAAAGAATCTCTTACAATCTTAATGTCTATACAGTCGATAAGAATATGTTTCACTGTGAGATCTTCGTGCCATGGAATACACCTTGGGACTGGCTCTTTTTTTTTAGTAAATGTGAGTTAATCGTGTATGGCCGATTCTACATCGCCTGATCATGATTTGATTTATTACATAAACACAGATAGATGGTCTGAAATCGCTGTATGGGATTCCAACAGGATCAACTTCTTCATCTAGAGCTGCCTCAGCCAATCTATCAGCTTCAGTATTGCCTTTGATGTCAACGTGACTAGGCACCCAACAAAACACAATATCTATCTGCTGATCAAATCTAGTGTCATATAATTGTAGAATTTTCAAGATGGGGGGATGAGTTGAATTTCCACTTTTAATCGCTTTAAGGCATGATAGTGAATCAGAGAATATGACATATTTTGTCATTCTAGTGGATCGAATACCTTCTAATTACAAGCGTATGGTCCGTCATTCATAATTCAGCCGTCGTCCATTAGAGAATATCCGCGTCCATAATCCAAAGGCCTATTCCATATTCCATATAACAGTATTAGCACCAAATTCAAAAAGACAATCATAGTATACATAAATATAGGCTTGTTTCCTGCAAGAGAGAAGCGGTCAACAGTTTTCAATGTTGCCGGCAAGACATCATGATGTTCCAAAAATATCAAATCCGTATCGTTGATCAGTATTCTTAATCCATAATATTCGTTGTAAAGTCGTCATCTAAAGAATGATGTATCTTAGTCACGTTTAATAATAAGCTCATAATAGAGCTTTTGCTTCTGCAGTAAATATGGAACCTTTACCTGATAACCGACAGGTTTTAGTTTTGGAACTAAAGATAGTAGTACATGCTACTCTCTCACCGTCTTTAGAACCATCGATATAAATAGCCTGATGTGATCTGTATTGTTCTCTCAGTAGACCAAATTCTTGTGTATACACGAGCTGGCTCGTGTCTGCCTTTTTATATTTCGTCAGTGAATATCTACTTCTG
>JAVTVY010026232.1:0-10514 GCA_036873755.1 Hanleya hanleyi | reverse complement strand
GCCACCGCGCATGCGCAGAATGCCGATATTCCAGCCTCACACCCAGCCCATCAGATGCCCCTTCACGAATGCTTCACTTTGATACCTCACTCGACCCCATCAGACCATTAGGGGCTCCCCTAGCTCCAACACGGCTACGTTCATACCCTTGGGCCACCACGCATGCGCAGAATGCCGATATTTCAACCCCACACCCAGCCCATCAGATGCCCCTTCACGAATGCTTCACTTTGATACCCGACTCGACCCCATCGGACCCTTAGTGGCTTCCCTAGATGCCAAAACGTCTATTTTCATACCCTTGGGCCACCGCGCATGTGCAGAATGCCGATATTTCAACCCCACACCCAGCCCATCAGATGCCCCTTCACGAATGCTTCACATTGATACCTCACTCGACCCCATCGGACCCTTAGTGGCTTCCCTAGATGCCAAAACGTCTATTTCCATACCACTGGGCCACCGCGCATGCGCAGAATGACGCTATTTCAACCCACTAGTCCAGTGAGATGCCCCTTCACGAATGCTTCACTTTGATACCTCACTCGACCCCACTGGACCAATAGTGGCTCCCCTAGATGCCAAAACGTCTATTTTCATACCCTTGGGCCACCGCGCATGCGCGGAATGCCGATATTTCAACCCCACACCCAGTCCATCAGATGCCCCTTCACGAATGCTTCACTTTGATACCTCACTCGACCCCATCGGACCCTTAGTGGCTTCCCTAGCTCCAACACGGCTATTTTCATACCCTTCGGCCACCGCGCATGCGCAGAAGGCCGATATTTCAACACCACACCCAGCCCATTAGATGCCCCTTCACATAAGCTTTACTTTGATACCTCACTCGATCCCATTGGACCATTTGTGGCTCCCCTAGCTCCAACACGGCTATTTCCATATCCTTAGGCCACACGAGTTGTCTCCCTTGCGTCAATGTGTGCAGATGGCGCTACTGTCGACGCCGTGATATGGAAAGGGCATCCCCACACCATCCTGGAGCCGCCATTTTGTTTGTTGTTTTCTTGCGGAGATACACGGGACAATAAACACTCGACCCTAGGGTGGTACAGATGCTAGACTGATCCTATTAACATGGTACAACACCTATAGATTATGTTTAATTGAGCTGCGTGTATACGGTGAGTGAAGACTCGTCCAACACGTATAGATTAAGTTTATGACTATAAGTTCTATGTAGCGCGCTGCGGCCGGGGGAAACCCCCCAGGCACGGTGTACATTCCGTGGGACTACTTTTCTGCCCGCGGAGGCAGACCACATCACCACCAGACCGCATCACAGCGGATGTATACATGGAACTATTTTTGACCTTTGTCCCGGAACTATAGCCTAGACAGGTCAGTCATGCCTTGATCACGTGATCGTTATGGGGAAACCCCCACTGGGGAATCCCCCCTGGGAAACCCCGCCACACTTCCGCCACAAATCTGCGCAGAAACACCTGCGCACTCGCCATCTTAAACCCACCACCCACCACCACAATCCGCCGCCATCTTAAACCCACCACCCACCACCACCAGCCGCCATCTTAAACCCACCACCCACCACCACCAGCCGCCATCTTAAACCCACCACCCACCACCACCAGCCGCCATCTTAAACCCACCACCCACCACCACCAGCCGCCATCTTAAACCCACCACCCACCACCACCAGACGCCATCTTAAACCCACCACCCACCACCACCAACCGCCATCTTAAACCCACCACCCACCACCACCAGCCGCCATCTTAAACCCACCACCCACCACCACACATGACCCCATGTGACACAATACTCGCTTCTGATTGGCTGTCGCGTGACGTCACAGAGGTCATATGCAAATTTCTGAGGTCAATCGGACTCAATTTACGCTTTGTATACTACTATCCACCATGACTAACATATTAATAATACAGCAGTTTTGAGAATGTTATAAATTACAAGCGTCTTTCGTCATTCATAATTCAACCGTCGTCCATTCAAGAATATCCGCGTTCGTAATCCAAAGGTTTATTCCTTATTCCATGTAACAGCATTAGCACCAAATTCAAAACGAATAAACATAGGCTACAAAAATACTCGGTTTATTGAATATCACCCATATGTAATGTATCGGAATACAATGACAATACGAATACAAATATCTGAATGCGTATTTAGTGGATAACAACATAAACTAATAAGGAAAAGCGGACTAAAATTAATCTCCAGCTGCACAGACACTTTTTTGAAACAAAATGACGAGGATGAGAGGATTTTTTTCTTTCTCTTCAGCACAGACCCTATATATTCATCTTTTCAGACATACAATTGCAGTAGTTTAATACAATTTGCATGAATCCTGCGATGTTATTTGAGTTACTTCTAGAGTCAGCCTTCAACAATAACATTTCTTTCAAATGTCTTATTAATAATACAACAGTTTTGAGAAGGTTATAAGTGCTTAGTTATAGAGCCGCTTTATTGAGTAGAAAAGATGAGATCGTATTTATCATCTACATGTATATAGTTACAATATCTAAGGTGCTATAATGTACATGCTGCCATACAGGCAACTATCACTCATATGTGATGATGTGTTGCCTCTTATGTAATGCAGGCCTGCAAGTGGCTCACAGTGAAAATATAGGAGAAAATATAGGGGAAATTTGCAAAAATATAGGAGGAATATAGGAATTTTCTGAGTGTAAGACAGATCACTACTACATTGTATGTTCCAAAATTGGTAGTTTTTTGGTATTTAATAAAATTACTTCCACTGAATGTGATCATAGTGGTGGTGATTGAGGAGATCCGTTCTGCCGTTCTGCTGATTGGTTCAAGGAAGAGAGTTTTTATATTTGCCGAGCAAAGCGATTGGTTATTTTTTTCTGAGATGTATTTTCTGATGCTAAATTGACTCATTTCAGAGCATTGGTGAAAGTTTGGATGAGAAAAAGTAAAAATATAGGAAACATAGGAGGTTTTGAATAAAATATAGGAAAATATAGGAATGACTAAAAAATATAGGAATATATAAGAAATATAGGAAATATAGGAGGCACTTGCAGGCCTTGTAAAGTGACGAAATACAACGAAAATACAAATATCTGAATGAGTATTTAGTATAAAACAACATAAACTATGTAGATAAGGGCGAATAATGTTAATCTTCCGCTTCAAACATGACGAGAACACGAGGCTGTTTTTACCTTCCTTTGCCCTTTCGTACGGACAAAATATCATTCAGCCTAAAATAATAAGTTTTGAATTTTGAATTATAATATTTTTATAATAAAAAAAGCACACTGCGTTGATAAGATGACATATGTACAATATTTTATAGATTTCACTGGATCATCATGAATGTAAAAAGCACGCGAGTTCAGAAGAATCGGTATAAAGATCAGACTCATTGGTACCGTTGTTGTTGTTGTAATACATTTGATAACAATCTTGAAAATTTGCAATAGCTCATAATTGTCTTGCAATAGAGATCTGAAACTTCAATATTTGGTGTCCAATGTCTAAATTTTGGGAATAGATATATTTGAATATAGACATGTGGAGAATTAATATGAAGCCTTTATGTTGTTTAGTTACGAGTTGTTTTCAAAATATCTATTCGGGAAATTATTATTTTTTTCACATAGATACTTTCCGTGTTATGTAGTACGATTGGTCAATGGAAAATTGAAATATAACTGCTAACTGAACATTATAATGACCTCATATTTGTAACTGGAAGAGCAGTTTGAAGATTTCAATTACCAAAAAGAGAAAGCTGATGCAATAAACAAAATGTCAAATTGACAAAAAAAACCCAAAAACGTTTAAATGGAGTGATTAAAGACCTCTATAATAAATACATCAAGTTCCAAAACTCTAGTGCAAGACACTGATATTGCAATATTTCAAGACTGTTATCAAATCTATCACCTTAACAATGGGGCATTTCACGCATAGAATATTACATGATTTCACCAGACGGATTAGTATTTACTCTGAAGGATAGTGAAAACTGCAACAACTGGGACTAACCAATACGACAAACCGAAAACATTTCCTGTACCGGTCGCTTTCACCTCCAGGTAGGTAGAGGTACAGTTGAGGTCACTGCACGCCACCATAGACAGAACCTTAACACGAACACCGTTCACCGTTAGTCCATGTAGCCCGTTCTTGACAGATTGCGCCAGTGAGGTTACAGTTTCGTTCACCTGTACCACGCGAGCGCTCGGTCTGTTCAAGTCATATTTCCGTGTTGATGTCAGTAAGATGTCGATGCGGAAAGAAGACGGTGCCACCTCGCGTTTTTTCCTCTCGTCACTCCCACTGAACCCAAACCAAGATATTCCCTTTACTGCCCATTTCTCTATTATTGCGATAGCATCGATTATTTGTCCAGCAAATACGTCCGGATCGCGATCCAGAGATGCCGGCCTACTCACAAACATCTGTGTCTGAGCGACGTCGGTGTTTTCAAAGGAAAGTTCGTCATTATTGCCTGTAATACATTCAGACAAAGTGTCCCACAGTCCCTTCACTGATTCTCCAAATGCGCCGACAAACGCACCCTTGATAGTCCAGAATACTTGCCATTTGTCACTCCATGACAGTGTGCAATAAGAAATCCCCGAAGCTGGACTCGTGTAACATTTGGTATGAGAAGCAAATGCCATGTCCTTTATTTGGCTGCAAGATACGCTGACCCATGGACGTAGGATTGGCACCAACTCGACTTGAAGACACTTCCTAACGGCATCTATCCAGCTTTGTCCGTCACTAGAAAATTTTTGGTAATGGTCAGAATACAGCTCACAGAACTTGTTAGCGTATGTTATGGCGTAGGTAGCACCCGTTCCTTCACACGGATACCGCTTTTCCAGACAGTCCTGGTACCAAGAGCATTGCTGTCCAGAAGGGCTGAAACACCACGGAGGTAGCGTTGTTTGGGGAAATAGAGTTGTAGTGCGGGTTGAATTATTGGCACCACAGGCACAGTTGGCATACACATCTGGTCCATTGCATTCGTTATGAAGTTCACACATACACTGGTACCAGCAATAGATTGCCGCAGCGTTCTCACAATGATGCTTTCCTCCGGACTTGACTCGGATATATGTATCAGTCAGACAGGTAGCATACTGAGGAACATTTAAATAACGTGGTATTGGCACACATTCTGCTGAACCAGAAGGTCCAAAGAGAGGATCACACGCGGCTGAGGTAAAGGCCACCATTGCTCCAAGAACAACTAGGGTGTACATACGCGTCATTGTCAGATAGTTCGATATAACTTCGTAGCCTTCTCAGGAGACCTAATGGCCTAGACAGGTAAGGTGATTTATTTATACTGCTGACTATGAAAAGATGTTCCAACTTGAATTCTCGACTGTTAGTTCTGGAAGATTGAGGGAAATCCCCGTTCAATTCCGAAGGTTAACTGATTCGCCAATATAGTCTTTAGTTATTCATACCTCACGCTGACGAAATATCCTTAAGCTTTATTGAATTTATACCAGTGCAGGAATATTCCATAAGATGATTAGGAATATTTGAACCGAAGTCCTTAACATGCGATGCAAATTATTGTAATGAGTTTAAGAAGTACTCCACTAGCGCTGTGCATTTCAGTGAAGAAATATTCCATACAGTTTTATGGATTTTTTTCAGTGAAAAGCAACATCATGATACAGTTCATTGACAAGAACATAATGATATGGATGGCAGTGAAAATACCACAGGGGTTCGTTTATCGGAGACAATCTGGATTTTTTCTGTAATTGTTTAGGCTGGTTGTATAGAAAATTAATATAGATATCGTGGATGGGAGAGATGTGGGATGTATCCAGATGATAAGTGTGCACACATTCAGCATTTTGAAAGAACATACAATAACTACGTCGTTATAGCAGATACTGACGTAAGACATATAAAGAAGTGGCAGAAACAAGCACTCACACAATTCAGAAGTAGGCCTACATATCTACTTTCGTTTCGCTCGAAAGGATAATTTACAAACATTTTGTATGTATATGATCGCTTTATACCAACTGGACCGAATTGTAGCTTGAACTGAGTCGAACGCCAGACGACAATTGCCGGTCATGTGGTGCTCTATTCATACCGAATAGCCATTCAAATCTTCAAATACTGATATTTACGTAGTCTCAATTGCCAGCCTCCAAAATTAGAGAATCTCGACATATTTCTAGGTATAATAACTTTATCACCGTTATTGTACATGTATGTGTAATATGTCTGTTGGGAGAGGCGTTCAAATAGGCTCTGCCTGTTCGCCGATCCCTGTTTCCTGGTGAAATAAATATACTGTTTAAATCAACTTTATCACCTTTGTATGGGCAAATAGCGACCAACGGCCCCATTTTAAAGTCACAACGGGACAATGATTTTTAACTTATACGTTCTTAACAACCGAATTTCACCTGCTCAATTTACATTGCAAGTTCAGACAGTTTCGATTGAAACATCTTATGACGTCACTTCTATCAAAGTTCAAGGGTCAATGGTCAGAAAGCACGTGCGTGTGATTGAATGTCGCCAATGCGTTAGGGCGTTACGATATGGCGTTACGGTGTTACGATAGGGCGTTAGGCGTTAAGATAGGTCGCCCACGCGTGAAGATATAGGGCGCTAAAGTGTAACAACGGGTGTCACTGCATTTCGATGAATTAGTGTCAATTCCATGGTATATCACGTGATCATTTAGACCAAGCTGAGCTATTTTACTAGGGCGTTGAAGCGTTAACCTAGGCCTTGGCGGGCATTACTGCGTTACGCCTATAGAGGCAAACGTAGGCAATCTATAGAGACGTGCACTTTCGACAATCAACAATCAACATGTGTTATACATGCTCTGATAGCGTATCGTTTGACCTATCGTAATAACATTTTACGAATCATTACTCTCTGTATCTAGAAACACAGTCAAAAGAGAAAATTATATGGTCACCTTGTCCACAATCAAGACTATTTCGAAAATCTATGTGCCCATTTTGAATAACACAAGTTTTGATATCATTGTTAAACGTTTGACCAAGTTTCTGATCGACTCATCAAAGTTTCATTCATTCGAATCTACTTCAGTAAAAAGACACGAAACTGAATCAAAGATTTCCGGAAGTCCACTAATAACAGTAATCCTGGAATATCACCCTCTTTCTTTGTCATCATCAAGTCTGATATTGTTCACCATGGACCTCCCTTATACAACCCCGTTTTGATCCTCGTGTATTAATTTGCCCAGCACAGATTTGATTATATTAGAAATATATGATGATGCCAGTTTTAGATAACGTTTTCTTTGTGGCTAGAACCGTTTTCCACCACGGTAGCCGATATTAATACCGAATTAGCCTATATCTTTCCGAATCATTCGGAAAAAAACCTATCTATTCCGGGACTTTTGCCGTTTTTCAATTCTTTGATTGCTACAGTTAATCCTGATACTTTATCATTAGTGAAGTACTATCTAAAATGTTGACAACAGTTTAAATCTAGTCTGCAATTGTTTTTGTCCATCATTTAGACAAACACGTTATCGCCACATTGCAGCCGTATATGTAATTCAAGAAAATATCCTGTGTTGGATAATTTTACATTCAAACCAAAAACGTTCTATATTCTTCATTCCCATTACGAGGATATACGTACAAGGGATAATCAGTGCACAATTATCGTCAATCTACTCACATACATAGGCCTACATACATACATGGTTTATCTCATAACGTGTAATAAATGTCTAAAACATATGTCGGAGAAACAAAGAATGCATTCAGAATACGAGCTACACGTCATAGATCAGACCAATTCTTGGAAAACGATGGCCCACTAAATGACCACTTTAATCTTCCAGGTCATTCGTTTGAACAACATTTCGAGATCATGCCAACAGAAAAAAACACCGATGCTCAACACTCAGGAAGAGACCGATTACAACACATATAACGGAAGTGGGAAGAGGTGCCGACATACTGACTGCGTCACATGACTTCACAGAATAGTCCTCTAGTTAACCTATTCTAAAGCACATACCAAGAATCTAACGATTCGTGATGTGTGTTGTATCTCAGGTACGCTTTTATTGTACCTGTTCATGTGGCAACTTGGATGATATGACCACACGGCCCCTAGCACCGGCATAAGCGGTATTAGATACAAATCTAGAGAGCTATGATGGAAATGCTCTGACAACTCGTATACTGATAACCGACGGTCATTACGCGAGTTTTTTTGGATCAAAACCATTTGGTATGAATATGGATCCTGGCAAATTATCCAAAAGAGTGACCATTCCATTTGTTGTTCGGTACAAAAGAAGAAATCGAATATATCCCCAAAGAAGAATACAACGAACTCCAGTCCAAATTAAAGAAAGGACCATTTTACTTGAGGCCAGTTATTGCCCACACCAAGAATAAGAGCTTTCGTGACATCCTGGTGAGTATTAAGCTACGCACTTGCCATCTCAGAACTACTTACATATAAGCTTTCATTTGACCAAAAACAATGTGCTTCAATTTGTAAAGAAAGAGATGTATGTTACTCAAAAGAGATGTATCGCATTCTATCATAATGACATGAAGCTGGAAACAAAAGCTGTCATTTTAAGCCCACAAGAACTTGTCTCTAGGAACACTTTTAGATAAAAAGTTATTTTCCACAGCCCTGTGCCCGTGCCTACATTTATCAAATTATTCATAATTCTTCTTTCCTCTCGTTTTATTAATGTAGGCTAACCGGCGATATTAACTAAAACTTATTAATCATTCGCGGATCAAAACTAAATGATCAACAACATTTCGGATACCATTTGCCTCGTGAAGTAACGCTAGTAATTCGACAGATGGCATAGTGTAAACTTTCAATATATCACAGATAACAAATGTTAACAGACGGACAAGCGGACAGACGCTCAATACACGATAACAAGTCATAAAAAATACGAATACAAAAATTTCCACTGGACTATAGTTAGACACATCTTAGACTATCAGAGAAAATGGGCACCCATCCCACAGATATTTCTGTTCGTCTGTTCAAGATTACTCGAGCAGAACAGCAAAATCGCGCGTAAGCAACCGGAAACTGGATCATTAATAGTCAATAAATATTATGGCTGTCAGGTATTTACTAGGGGAACAACCGTAAATACCCAAATCTCTCTCGGAACAAACACCAACCGTTGAGTTAACGCCGAGTCATCCGCATTGATTGTTATTGTGTTAGTAGTCCAGGTTAAAAACGGTTTCTAAAAGTATGAAGATTTATGAAGATAGCACGCGGTAGATTTGGATGGAATATTGTCAGAATTGTTCAAATTTATGATCGGAATACACAATAGCTGACTACCTGCAGGGAAACTTTGTTGAACCTAGAAAAGCTACACGACAAGCTGTAGTGCACACGATGTCCTCGGTTTGAAGATCCTTACATGCCCCGACATCCAAAGTCTCGAATTTCACATGTATATGATCCTGTGTATACAATATTTTATTCACAGTGAATCAGATTAGTCATTTTGCTTACACAATAACACTCTGATGCGAATTGCGAAGCTTCTGTCATGAAAACGAACGCACAATTCTGCCACAAACCGGTTAAACTAAGACATCTGGGTATGTGTATGTTATATCAAATCTGCACATATCACATATCATTCAAGATTAAAAATAAAGTATATTTAATATAAACAATATTTTCGGCACCTCTCGCACGGTGTCCATGTTGCAACATGCAATAGTAACTCAACATTGTGCAGTATGTGAAATATAATCATAGCAAATATCTGTTGATATCAAACTATTATCTGATAACCGCTCTGCATTATTGTGGATATCAAACTATTATCTGACAATTTATCTACGTCACCATGGACAGCAAACTATTATCTGATAACCTCTCTACGTTATTGTGGATATCAAACTACTATCTGATCGCCTCTATACATTACCATGGATATCAAACTAGTATCTGATAACCTCTCTACATTCTGTGGATATCAAACTATAATCTGATAAAATCCTCTCTGGATTACTGTGGATATCAAACTGTTATCTGATAACCTCTCTACATTACCATGGATATCAAACTAGTATCTGATAACCTCTCTACAAAGTACATTCTGTGGATATCAAACTATAATCTGATAAAATCCTCTCTGGATTACTGTGGATATCAAACTATTATCTGATAACCTCTCTACATTCTGTGGATATCAAACTATAATCTGATAACCTCTCTGGATTACTGTGGATATCAAACTATTGTATGATAATATCTTGACATTACTCTGGATATCAAACTATTATCTGATAACCTCTACGTTATTGCGGATATCAAACTATTTTCTGAAAGCTTCTCTACGTCACCATGGATATCAAACATTTATCTGATAACCTCACTACAGTACCGTGGATATATTGAACTAATATTCACTAACATCTTTACATTACTGCGGATGTCAAACTATTATTATTTAATCTCTCTACAGTACCGTG
>JAVTVY010026231.1:0-11368 GCA_036873755.1 Hanleya hanleyi | reverse complement strand
AAGTCATGATCAGGACCAGTATGTGTTTCAGAGAGACCTATAATATGATAGTCATTGATACATTTGATGAAATCTGGATCGTTTAATTTATTGAATTCTTTTGAAATTAACCCGTGAACATTCCAACTCGTCACTTTTAGTTGGTTTATATTTATCAATGGTGAGGTTCCATTGTTGGAACTTGAAGATTTAAGTGGGACACACATAGTTAGGTTTTCATGTAAGTTTGATGGTGATGAATTACACCTATAAAAATGATATTATTAAATCAGTTAGTAATACTGATAATTGTATCTATTACTCCAGAAGTTGCCATATTCGGGTTTTTGGGTAGATCCATATGAAGACTTTCCCCAGTCTTTAACAGAGTAATCTGTATCATGACGATCGTTGCTTGCCTCTTGTTGGGCGTAGATACCAGATGGTCGTCTATGACCGCGCTGGCCAGAGTATCCCAGTGATACGTTGTTGTAATATTCGTCATTCATTCTAAAGGAATCATATTCCGTATCTTGATCATAAACATTCCGACGAAGGCTTGGGCGACTAGGAAGCCTCTTCTGGCGTTGATTTTTACGTTGGATTTTTCCAGGTGAAAATCCTTTGATGTTAAGAGCAGCATGGATAACACTGCGAAAGTTCATCGCCAGAAGACTGCTGCCTTTCGCGGTTAAGTGAACCCCATCTGAAGCCATACATCTCTCAATGGGCTGGTCCCCGTGTCTCAAGTTGGTGTTTCCCACAAACAATATCGCTTTGTTAGACAGAAACTGATGCTGAATCAAGATGTTACACTCATGCATCTTTCCATTGAGGACCATATCATCAGTACGGCTAAGACCAAGGGAAATAATGATCTTGGGCTTCTTCAACACGTTGTTAATTTTGTTAACAAGTTGCTGCATTTTCAGTACGCATTCTTGAGAACTGAGGTTTTTGACATCATTTGTGAAGAGATGTAGGAGGACACACTGATATGATGATTGTTTGGGTATGGAATCCAAAGTAGAACTGGCTTCCTCTATGGTGAAGGCTATCTTTTTGTCTACTGTACATTGCGTAGATAGTCTATGGACATCAATGTTATGCAAATGAGAATTCCCCAAGAGGAGTACTTTCTCTTGACGTTGTTCCATAGGTTGATTCACAAAATCATGTCGAGCTCCTCTACTATTCTCGGTGCCAGTGTAGTCCGACATATATTCATCCGGTTTCCCACTAGTAGACCTACTAGATTGGTCGGCTAAAGGATCGTATCTATTTTGCACGATACGACTGTAACTGGGACTCCCATTACCAGGTTTTGTTGAAGCCGGGATTATCTTGCCTAGCTCACGCTTTATTTGACCAACATCACTTTTCAGGAGATTACACTGAGACTTAATACCAACTGTGTCCTTGGGCAAAGTTACAAGTTCAGCAAGTTGCGACTTTATCTGCTGGATATTTTGGGTGACCGAATCATCTAGTTGTGTGGTAACTGAGATAGAAGGTTGTGGTGCTTGGGACAAAAGTTCACTCACAGATGTCTGTAGGCCAGAGATCTCGGTAATCAGAGACTGGTTAGACTGTTTTATATCTTGGAAAGCACGAAACAGATCAGAGGTGATATCACTGCCTGTATTCAATTTGGCAAGTCTTATTTCATACGCGGCAGTTAATTTTTCGAGGTCAGCATTATACAAGGCCTTCGTTGTGGTTACTTCTGATCTTAGAGACTGGTTCTCCCTTTTCACGAATTCTAGTTCTTCGCATACTCTTTGATTTTCGCGTTTAATGTCCACCAACTCATTCTTTACTTTATCCAGCTCAATAGAGTAGGTAATGCTGTGCGTCTGAGTTATTGCTGACACGATTTTCTCGTCCAGTGAAGATATTGCATCCAGAACTGTGGTATTGTCACTGTGTTGCTGAACTGTCACTTGCAGCTCTTCCATCCTCATTTGGGCAATACTCAGTGACTGTTTAAGTTTCATGTTTTCTGCTTCCAATTTCAGTTTCTTAACCTGAGTTTCTCTTATTCCGGATGTGTTGAGGGAGTCAGATGATCCATTCATGTGTGGGCTAGGTGAACGACAGTCAGGGCGGGAGCTATCGTTGGTACTCTGTTGCCGGAGGGTGAATAAAGTATACTCCAAGTTTGAGGAGATGGTGGTGCATTTTTGGCAGGAGTATTTCCTCGATGTACTGGCAAAAGATGCTAATTGGTAGTCCGGTAGGTCAGTGCACATGAAGTGATACCACAATTTGCAATTACTGCACCGTATCATGTGGCGATCAGCATCGGCGTCACACATAGGGCACGACTTCACACTTTCTTCTACCATATCGACGGATTTCACAGCAGTTTCACAAGAGTCAGTTTCACAAGAGTGGTTCTCCTGGTTTATACTATTGGGGCATTTATGTCCAAGATCCTGCACTGCTTTCGACAAGAGCATACTTGAATAATAAACATACTCAACGCGGCTTCACTAGCATGGGTCTGATGTAACATTGAGGAGAATAAAACCATATGAAAACGTGTTGATTTTTTTTCTCTCATCTGTCCGTCTCAAGGCGTCAAGGCGTTGGGACGAGCGTTAAGGCGTTAAGATAGCCGTTAAGGCGTTGCGTGGTGAATCACCTCCCGTTGCATGTATTTATATGCATATAACCTTGAAGTCTCTGGGGGATAGTCAGCACCTCTGAAATTGCCCTTTCTATACTACTCCTCAGTGCGCATGCGCGTAT
The DNA here is from genome assembly GCA_036873755.1 of Hanleya hanleyi. NCBI lineage: Eukaryota > Metazoa > Mollusca > Polyplacophora > Lepidopleurida > Hanleyidae > Hanleya > Hanleya hanleyi. The sequence continues at coordinate 8,635 of JAVTVY010026231.1, read as the reverse complement.
CACCATTAGTCTGAATCTAACCATTAAGAGCTTCAATATTATACCACCCACACGCCATTTGGATCACGGATGGCCCATCTCTACCCCAAAACGTTCATTCAAATGCCCCTTTTCTACTCCTGGCCGACTGCTCATGCACAGATTGATGGCAGTTTTACTACACATTAGCCCAGTCGGACTCTACCCACGACAGCTTCAATATGACATCTCTACCCCAAAACTTCCTTACAAATGCCCTTTTTCCACTACGCATGCGCAGATTGACGGCATTTCCACTACATACCAGTCCATTCGCCACGAGTACTTCAACGTGACCCCGGATACGACCCATTCGAACCACGGATGGTCCATCTCTGCCTCAAAACGTTCATTCAAATGTCCTTTTTCATTATTCTCTGTTTGCGCATGCGCAGATTGATTTCATGTCCACCGCACACCAGTCCATTCGGACTCTCCCTCACGAGTGCTTTAATATGAACCCTCACACAACCCAATCGGACCACGAGTCAGTACATAATAGGAATGCTATCTTCCCCCAAATACTACCAAAGATGCTCTTTTACTTCTACTTTCGTAACAAGTTGTCAGATTTTTAGGTAACTTACCTTGTTGGTGTTGTAAAGCATTTGTTGAAGTGGTTATTGTTGGTTACTAGAAAGTGATGTTTGTATACACTGGTCACATTATAGGAACTGTACATTGAGCAATAGGATTAATTAATTAATTAATTAATCAACAGGATTAATTAATTAACATGATTAATGTGAATGTTTTTTGACGAATATTGAATATGAGTAAATGGATTCAGTATCAGTCGTACATAAATTCATGGAATAAATGTCCAGACATAAATCAATATTGTTCATCAATACCGAGATTATATTTAATAAAATCAATATTTCTTGTCCGACCAGATCTGGATGTGACTGAATACCACAAAAACATTTGGATCATTTGTAACAATATATATTGACATTTTAGCCCTTTTACCAAAAAATCTTTTTTCTCTCATTTCCGTCAACCAAACAACATTGGTGCCCGGCAAAAATGTTTGAACTCCACAAACAATGTTACTAGGACATATGTCAATAATTTTTTTTTATAATTTTGTGGTACTTTGTGGTCAGTCACATTGCCAGATCTATGAGCATATTTAGTTTACATATTCGGATCATTGTATTGGTATTGTTGTCGTGATCCTGTAGACGACATTTCATACATATACACAACCCTTCACATGTACAAAATTGTATTACGGAAGCAAATTAAATGAATGAATTTAATAAATATTTGTTTTGAATGGACATTTTGCAACTGTGTACTGGTTATGGATTATGGTTCATTGTGCTGCCACAGACAGCATGTGCACGGCGGCCCAACGTTGGCCCAATATGTTGAGTTTCATCGGGCCAATGTCGGCATCCGTCGACGGCTCAACGACCTTTTGCACCGCGGCTCGATGATGGCGCCGACGTCGGCTTAAGAGCGACACCAACGTTGGATCAGTAGCGGATCAACGTAGGCACAACGTGTATAAAATACAATTGCATCGGCCCAAAGGTGACCCTCAATTGGCCCGACATTGATGGACGAGCATCATTACCCCCCTCCCACTTCTGCTATACCCTCCCCCTACGTAACATGCCGCTCGGTTGCATAGGGTGATGCATTTGGATGCTGTTAGCTGGTTCCAATATACATCAGTAGGTTGTCCATGACTACAATGTCCTTATTATATGGCAGGTGATTGCCAATCATTGTAATATTTAATATAATAATGTCCACACGTTGTGTTGACAAACAATTCAATTGTTCACCCCTGTCCACACTTTATGACTATCATTGTTCGACTATTTTCTACATTTCAACCGATTATTCAGTACTGTTATCACTATAATGTATAACCACTGAATATTCACTACAGACCACACTGAATAACAACTGATTATCACCACTATCTTCACCATTGTCCATGCTGCATGACAACTGATCATCGAGTACTGCTTGTCACTGTATAATAACCGATTATCCAGCACTGTCCACAATGTATGACCGATTGTCCAGCACTGTTATCACTGCATGACAACTGATTATCCAGTATTGCCCTCACCATTGGCTCAGCACTGTCGTCACTCTATGACAATTGATTATCCACTGCTGCCCTCACCATTGTCCATATTGTATATGCTAATACATAACAAGGTTCCCGATGACAGTTGTTGATGGGCCATTCCAAGAGATCCAAGATGTCCAGTTGGTCCAGTTGATCCAGGGCTTGTCTCCAGTGACGCACGGTTCCCGATGACAGTTGTTGACAGACCCATTCCAAGACATCCGAGGTGTCAAGTTGGTCCAGTTGGTCCAGGGCCGTCTCCACTGACGCACGCTTCCCGATGACAGTTGTTGGCGGGCCCATTCCAAGAGATCCAAGGTGTCCAGTTGGTCCAGATCCGTCTCCAGTGACGCACGGTTCCCGATGACTAAGGGCTGGGCATGGACGAGTGTATTGTTACTCTGGTAAAGTTACCGGAAATGGTCCGTCTACTCATGCCGTAACAAACATTCATCCTGAAGGTCGAGGCTTGATCGTTAAAAATGGTATCGGCGTAGTGGGCCAGACTCGCGTTGTCGAGTAACCGCAACCGGAAATTCGACAGGTTCAGCACAGGACGATGGCGATGAAAACAGTGACGGATTATGGGACAATGGCGTTGATAGCATCCTGTTCTGATAATGGCGCCCATGCAGAGTGGTTCGTCAAGGTCGGTGGTGAAGTCGCCCTCTTCAGGTGGCATTGGGTTCCTGGAGAAAAGCAGGCCTATTTATGCACCCGGCCACTCGGGGTTGTTACGTGTACATTTCGCACGAGCACTGCGAGTTCATGAACTCCTTTACCAGATTAGAGAGAACTACCTTTCTAAACTGGAGTTAAAAAAGGTCGTGTTTGCTTAATAACTTTTGACATAACACAGGCGACTTATATATTACATTACATATTACATTATATGTTACATGTCTTAACAGTGGTTTTCCAATGAAAGTGTCTATTCTTATGCAAATTAGATAGACGACAATGTAGTAAGAACACCGTTTTCTTATATTTTTGCGCGCCTGGATTGCGCGGCATGACGTCATATCCATTTAGTTCACATCCGTTGACGCCACATCCGGGTCAAATTTAACTTCCGGTTACGTGACTTTCGGGTCGAAGGCCACCGCGTGTGAAGAATATATTCAAAGAAATAAACAGCAAGAGTTATCTTCCCCTGCATACGACCCCAGTCAATGGGGTTCGCCAGCCTGAACTGACACCAGGTGGCTACGTGTACTAAGAGGTAAATGGCTTCACAAAGGCCACGTCATAATGTAACGAAGTTATAATTGTTCGTTTTATGACACCACGTCTTCGTTATCTGATGAAGCACTAGCGCCGCCTAGTGTGCCTGGCGATCCCCATTCAATGTTATATGCATGATATACAAGTCGGCGCTTGTCTGGGTATTTTCCGCGACGTCACATCTGATGGGTTAAGACATTCAGTCGATGGGGGTGCTCGATCAGCTTAGCCACCAAAACCTTGGTCGCATGAATATAATGGGTGCTTGAGAAACACTCATTTATATTATGACATGGCTACGCAGTATCTTAAGTATGACCGCGAAGTTTTTATCATGACTGTTTCGTCATCAATTCGGGTGATCTAAGAATATAACTGAATTAATGATCTATAAACAGAACAGGGTTTTCGCAGCAAAATCTCTGAAAAAGGAGCATATTTACACCCCAGCAGTCTTATTGTTATATAGTTTTTAAAAATGGGAAGGGGGTTATACCCTGGGGAGTCTCAATCTAAATGAAAGTAGTTAAAGTGCTGTAAGTTGGGTTTATAATGATCAGTTGAAGATATTCTGCAAAAAGAGATAAAATAGCCGCTATCGGCAACATTATCCCCATCTTAGCTTTCTAAGGGCATTTCACGTTTCACTTAACACTACCCTTAGATTTTCGCTCTGATTCGGCATGTATTTCACACGGCGCCATCTATCTAGAGGGAGATAGTCCAGTTCGAAAGTTGTTCCCAAAGCATGAGGTCAAATGTTGGCCCCATTCAAACGAGCCAATGAAATTATCTGTATTCAAATATTTCTCACACATGCAAACATGTCAGTTTCACGAGGCGCAAGACTGGGGGAGTCTACGCGAGACCAAAACGAAGTTGTGCAAATTAGCTATTTTATTTCTCACTCTAGTGGAGCATGCTTCTTTGTTTATCTTAAGAAACAAACGGCCTAACATATTTGAAAACAAAATAAAATCGGCGGCAGACCACAGGAAAATGATATGCTTTTTTATTTTGTGATGGGGGCACTTCGAGGCCCACCATGGGATCATTTCAATCGATCGCTTTCTGGAGGTGTGTCTTCGTTGTATGAATGTGATTGCACTGATGTCGGATGTAACGGGACCAGTCGGATGTGACCATTTGGGAAACGCCCTATTACACTCAGATAGCACCCGTTACCGCATGGCTACGAGCAGAAGTTTCTACGTATGATCGTGCCATGCGTTCGGATGATGCATTATCCCCTTCCGGATTTATTTGGGACACAGTTACGGTGATTTTAAAGTGATCGTAAACCCTCAAGTAAAGTTTCCATCAAATGAAAGACCATTGCAAACAGTGTGGAAAAATATTTATTGTAATTTTTTACGATTTTATTACACAAAGTAAACTCCAAATAAAGCATGGTATTCTATGGTGGTCTGTTGCAATCATATTTAGGTCCATTGACGTCACGCTGCCTTAATACATATATTTCAAACTGTGTACATGTATAAACTTTCCAATGCTTGATTCAAGCTTAAGGTGTGTATACTTTGAGTTTCAACACAAACTCACTGTTCCAATGTGTATGTTTCACCAAAATCGGGGAAATTAAACACAAGATTAAAATTGACTTGCCACTTATGAGTTACCATCTCCCCGATTTTGGTGAAACATGCACATTGGAACAGTGAGTTGAAACTCAAAGTATACACAGTAGCAGGAACACAACTGGGCTGGGTGGTGCTTAGTTGGTTCGTCGTGATATAGCTGAAATATTGTTGAAAGCGACGTTAAATTCTATTCACTCACTCACTCAAAGTATACACGCCTTAAGCTTGAATCAAGCATTGGAAAGTTTTAAAGATATGTATTAAGGTAGTGTGACGTCACTGGACCTAGATATGATTGCAACAGACCACCATAGAATACCATGTTTTATTTGCAGTTTACTCTGTGTAATAAAATCGTAAAAAATTACAATAAATATTTTTCGAGACTGTTCGCAATGGTCTTTCATTTGATGGAAACTTTACTTGAGGGTTTACGATCAGTTTAAATGAGTCACACAGGAGCAAAACCTTGCAATTTTTTTGGTTAAAAAAAAAGTCTGAAATGGCAGTCAGACATTGGACATTTCTACATGTATGTCCTAGCTGATATATTCTGGTTGGTTTGTCCGATATATTGATTTTTGAAGTGACAATCAGATCTTGATCATTATTCTTTAGTCACGAATACTGCACACCTTCAACAAAGTTCAATTTAAGAATACATGTAGTTTTACTTCGGGTTATTTAGAAGCATAAAGTGATCTATATGCAAAGAGTAAAGGGAGATAACTTCTAGCTTTATTAAAGTATGGTAATTCCTCTACTAAATCGATTACCCTATCAGAAATTAATCACCCACGATTTTTGGAGAAAAATACCATCGGAAGTTGTAATAATTCATTCTAACCTACTGTGTTGTGCGTGTCGTGTGCAAATACATGTTGTAAATAGGGTAAACTTTCACATAGCAACAGGTTTTGCAAGAATACAAAATACTGCCTCGTGAAACAACTCATCACGGTTGAGGGAGAGTGCGTTTACCTCCCCCCGCAATAACACAGTAACATTCTTTCCGTGATACACTGAATGAGCGCAAAGGCACTCGATATCTGAACCATTCCATTTCCAGCCCTAAACTGCCCGCTTGTCTGTATGAGAGAAAATATATAATATAACTTCGTTCTTCTTGGCCCTTCGCCCACAAATGCAGACAAACGCGAGCCTGCTCGTGTTAGAAATGTCACTGTCCCGGTACTGTATTCATGGCAAGCACGTGACATGTACGTCAACTTCTATACACGCTGGGGAATACCACCTCCAGCTCATTAGTTCTCATATTTCTGTGGTTAATCTTGGGCAAGAAATATGTATAAAAAATCAATAAAATATTTTATTTCTCTGCACTGAAAGAATCACTGAGTTGTTTTGCACGATATATTTTTATGGCAAGCCAGGCAACACTGCTTGTATTTGCGGCGGGGGTAAAATGTACCAGCCGCGCTCAGAGAGAATCAGTTTTGCGCATTTGTTGATTATTTCTACATTCAAATATATCTCCTGGTTAGAATTGGATTCAAAACCTTCGTATCGGCATTTGTTGTGTAATAATTTACCGCTGGGGCGTCTTTCATCCCTCGTCAAAACCCCTCGATTGCTGCGCAATCTCGGGGTTTTGACTCGGGATGAAAGACGTCCAAGCGGTAAATTATTACACAACAAATACCTCTATGTCGGTTGTGAACCCTTAAATCAGCCCCGATTTTCAGTCAATCACGTTTGTAAGAAAAAGTTGATCTAGATGATCTAGATGAGGGGGAAACCGATTAGGGATCACCGTTTTCGGGAAACTGAATTCCAATCAAGACAAAAACTGAATTTGAGCCAATTAAAACTGAATGTGATTTGCGTAACTTATGGATCGTTGCTGTTTTATTATTTACGCGTGGTTGACGAAGAAACTCAAAAAGACATTGAGGTAAACAACTCGCCATTTTGTGCGAGTCCCGCAAGACTTCAACAAGAAGAAATTACGTGTAATTCAGGGAATCATTTTCACTACATTGGTTAAGCTGTTGTCGAGGGTGCCCGAGAACAGGAATAGTCGCCCTTGACCTTCCCATTGCCGAGATACAAAGGACGTGACACACCCACGATATTTACACACGTGTGTTGATCACTGTCTGCCATACATTTCGCCATATGCAGTTTTTACCGAGGACTTTAACAGTCCAGGCAAATACATTATTCTGTAATATTACAGGAATGAATAACATTATTTTTTATATTACAGAATACAATAATTTATCATCGATTATCTCCCCTTGTCCATGGCAGAAAATTGTAGCCCCCAGCCGGTTTGTCATTTAGGGGAGGCAACTCCTATCGCCATCCAGCAGTTTTGTGTGAGGTTTCTCAATAAGCGTCCCATACATGGCATCACTTGAAGCATTTTTAGCAAGATAGTTTTAGTGAATAACTGTGCTTATGCATGAGGTTAAATTGTTCAGTCTACTTTGTCAGATACTCGGTAGAGAGATTCGCCTTCATTACTCGATAAAAATTGATAGGTCTTTATAATTAATTAAGGTATTTTTCTATTCTTAATATATCATCTTAATATGATTCGAGTGTCTGTGGCTATGTGGGTCCCATATCTATTTTGTTATCATACAGCCTTACACCGCTTGATGGATTAAATAGAAAATAGACGACCGCCGTGTACGTTGTTGTGCTTTTGTTGTTGTACATAGGTTTCTATCAATCAGCATGCGCGTCAACTATCTGGTCGCTGCTAATATTCCGTTGCTTCTAGAAGTAAATTCGACTTTATACATAGGGTACACAGTCTCGGTCTTGCTTATAAACTGATATCCTCAACATCTTGGTTATTGCATAGTGTGTTCCACTCGATGAACCATGTCTTCATATCTCTGGCACGACGTTTACCAGTTTTACCACATACCGTTAATTTAAATCAATGTAAAATTAATAGAATATTCTTTGTGAGCATGTGCACTGCATACCCACGGTCATACTTTTTTTATATTTCTAGAAAAAAATATTGCAAGGACGTAGACAAGGGGGGGTGGCTTTCGGGCGGCTTCAGTGGTCGACAAAAAAAATGAACAAAAAAGCAAAGAAAGAAACAAACAAACAGAAAGCAAACATAGCAGAGGAGAAAATGTTTATCTTGTCACAAATCTTATCAATTGTTGCTAAATACAGAGGAAGTAAATTATTTATCACCAACAAGCTGGAATAAGATTGAAAGATTGCAATCGGTCAGTGTATAAAGCAACAGTTTGGCGATATCGGGTTCAAACCTCGTGCGACCGTCTCCAAGAAGCGAATAATGTGCTCCAATCTAAACAAATATTGCTCATTTGATCGAAGAAACATTGACACGTTGGATGAGTAGAATTTCTCAGAACATTTTCACTATGTTTTTTTTTAATCCCAGTCATTTGTTCAGTATTTATTTATTCACAAATAAGATATATTTACGAACTCTCAACTAATTCTTGCAGAGAAACCCTACAAATAAAGGTATAAATCTTACTAGATCCGAAGTCACTCTTTGATAACTGGTGTAAATATGATCAAAATATGTGGATCAATATTTGCCACTATTCCGAGAAAGGTCGACTAAGCTTATATTTTTGATAAGTTTGGCAACTTCAGATCGTAAATAGTTCAGTATCGTCGACTGAAAATAATTTGCATGATAAAGAGAAAGCAAAGCGATCCAATTAACGGA